>JACXGM010020497.1:0-17770 GCA_016801145.1 Umbra pygmaea | reverse complement strand
AAAATTTTGCGCGTGCACCTTTCAAGGACTTAAGATAAGCCTTTTGATGGTCACGGAATGCAAGATTGTGAACAGTTAGACCAGTCTGTTTACAGCGTCGTTCCAGGATACGTCCCTCGGTTTTCATTTGCCGCAGTTCCTGCGTGAACCAGGGTGCAGAGCGTTCGAAGTTGACTTCTCGTGTCCTGACTGGGGCATGGCGGTCAAAAACACTGCTCAATGATGTGTTGTAATGATCCACTAGTCCGTCCACTGTTGTAGAGACTGGGCAGTGCGATCCGGTGGGGTCTTCTGCTGGTGTAGCCCATCCGCCTCAAGGTTGTGCGTGTTGTTGCTTCACAAATGCTTTTCTGCATACGTCAATTGTAACGAGTGGTTATTTCAGTCAAAGTTGCCCTTCTATCAGCTTGAAGCAGTCGGCCCATTCTCCTCTGACCTCTAGCATCAACAAGGCATTTTCTCCTACAGGACTGCCGCATACTGGATGTTTTTCCCTTTTCACACCATTTTTTGTAAACCCGAGAAATGGTTGTGCGTGAAAATCCCAGTAACTGAGCAGATTGTGAAATACTCAGACTGGCCCGTCTGGCACCAACAACCATGCCATGCTCAAAATTGCTTAAATCACCTTTCTTTCCCATTCTGACATTCAGTTTGGAGTTCAGGAGATTGTCTTGACCAGGACCACACCCTTAAATGCATTGAAGCAACCGCCATGTGATTGGTTGAATATATCATTGCATTAAGGAGAAATTGAATGGGTGTTCCTAATAATCCTTTAGGTGAGTGTATAAACTATATTAGGTTAGATTAAAGTTGAAGTGTCGCCCCCTTTGAATAGGAGAATTACTGTAAAAAGTAAGGGAGATGTTGAAAAAGCTAGTGATGGGAGATGCAAAAATTTCAGCAGACAGTTTTAGAAAGAAATGTTCCAGATTATCAAGTCCACCTGATTTGTAGGGGTCAAGATTTTGCAGTTATCTCAAAACAGCTTTGGTCTGGATTCGGCAAATTATAATTATGGGGGGCTAGGGCCAGATGCAGAAGTAGGTGCTGGGTTGTTGGTCCAGGTGGGGGAGGCCAGATGGAATGCATGGCCTGCCATAGCAAAATGCTTATTGGAGTTCTCTATAATAGTGGACTTGGCAGCTGGGCAGAGGTGTTCTTGTTTTCCATTGATTTAACTGTGTCCCAGAATTTTTTGTTGGTACTACAGAAAGCAAATTTATGTTTGAAAAAGCTAGCCTTAGCCTCCCTAACTGCCTGTGTGTACCAGATTCTAGTTTCCTTAAAGAGCTGCAGATTGTGTGGGTTATTTGTGGTTAGTGCAGTCCGCCACAGAATGTTTTTGTGCTTGCTTGAGGGCTATCAGTTCTGGAGTGAGCCAGAAGCTATATCTGCTCTTTGTTCTGAACTTTTTGAAAGAAGCATGCTTGTTCAGGATGGCAATGAAAGTATACTTAAAGAAGAACCAGACATCCTCCACAAATGGTATGAGGTCATTATCCTTCCAGGGAAGGCATGTTCTTTGACATGCTTTAAGGAGCATTTGATGGTGATCAGGGGAGGTCTTTTGACTACAGACCCATTACGGACACAGGCAATGAGGCAGTGATCACTGAGATCTTGGCTGTAGATCCAGTCCCTCGGATAGATGACCTAATTGAAATATGCTGCAAGGCTAGATAGATATGTCAGTATCCTAGACTTGTGTAAGGGATACTGGCAAGGACCCTTAGCCCCAGCAGCAAAGTCATTAACTGCCTTCAGAACACCCCAAGTGCTTTTTCAGTTCAGGTTTATGCCATTTGATATCCAGGCATGCCAGCAACATTTCAAAGGCTCATGAACAGAATACTGGAATATACAGAGGTCTTTGCGG
Organism: Umbra pygmaea; assembly: GCA_016801145.1. Taxonomy (NCBI): domain Eukaryota; kingdom Metazoa; phylum Chordata; class Actinopteri; order Esociformes; family Umbridae; genus Umbra; species Umbra pygmaea. The sequence goes on along the minus strand of JACXGM010020497.1, from coordinate 15,888 downwards.
CGGCATATATAGACAACATAGTGGTGTATACCCAGAGCTGGCAAGAACACGTACAGGACCTGGAAGGGGTTCTGTAGCGAGTTCCCAAAGCAGGGTTGACAAACAGTAGTGTACCCTGGCGAAGCCAGAAATCCAATACCTGGGCCAATAACTGGGACTACCTGGACTATACCATGGTATAGTCTGGCCTCAGAAAGACAATTTGTAAGCAAGTCTAAGATCAGATCCATCCAGGGGCTTGTTGGATGGTATAGGAGATTCATCCCAATCTGTTTCACCCGCCTTGCTCCTTGTTCTGACCTGACCCAAAAGTATGGGCCTACAAAGGTAGTCTGGCAGAAAGCCTTCCTTGTCTTGAAATAGGCTTTATGCAACAATCCGATTGTGGAGAGAACAGACTTTAAAAAGCCCTTCACAGTACAGACTGATGACTTAGGGATGGGCATTGGAGCTGTCATTCTTCAAGTTGAAGACGAGGACCAGAAGCATGTGGTTTATGTAAGCAGAAAACTGTATCCAAGGGAGACACGGTACTCTGTTGAATTAAAATTATTAGCCGTGAAGTGGGCCCTGGACAACCTTAAAATTTTTTCGTGAGCAAATGTAATTTATCATCAAAATTGATCACAGAGCCTTCGAATGGCTCCACCGAATGCAATATTCGAATGAGCCAGTCTTGAGCTGGGTTCTCAGAATGCAACCCTATGGTTTACACTGCCCCATTGTGGGGGTGCCATTGGCATTGTAACAAGGGTTTTCCTATGAGTAAAGGCAAAACACCCTTTTTTAACCATTATTTAACCAGGCAAGTTCACAAAGAACTCATTATTATTTGTAGGTACGACCTGGGGGTAGGAACCATTAGGGTTAACTGCCTTTCTCACTGACAATATGACAGAGCTTTCCCCTTTGCATTTGGGGGATTAGAAGTACCTTCCATACACCAGGTAGTTAGACCTTAAAATAGTTTTGCTGTTATGAAAACCCAGTTCTCCCCAATATCCACAGCATACCTCCTCATCTTTGAAATATGGTGCACATGTTTCTGTAGCTTTGGTTGTCATTGGAGCTGGCTCACATTCAGTGTATACATTGATAATGTTGTTGCTGATGGAAGCAACATAATAAATTATGTAAAGAAACAAACTTCTAAAATCATTGGACAGTGCTGTGCCATACATACAGCAAAACATTCAATCTCTAGATTATTCCAATGAGCTTGCCTTTTAATTGTTCAATATAGGTAAAATAACTGTATTTCAAAACAAACAACCACACCACAGTAATTGTTTTATTTGAAATCCTAGATTTTGAAGATATGTGCCAAACTAATAAAACAAATGCTTCCTGTCCCAGGAATTATGAAAGGCATATGTTTGTGTTCTGTTCAGTATGACATAATTCAAGTGAAAAGTAAAATATTTGCATGATGCTTTGATCTCATATTGTTGATCTTAAATCAGAATATATTTTCCTCCCTCACACAGACACACAAACACACACATATGCACACAAACACTATTGACACACACAATATATTGGCAGCTCAGTATTGCCTGTGTTTGTCCTGGCACTCTCCCTGTCCTGGTAATTACCTATTTACTTAGATCTCTTAATGCTGAAGTGTGTTCCACACCTCTGGGTCTCTCCATGCTAAATAAATAAATAGGAGTTAGATTGATTAGCTACCCGTTAAGTCTTGGGCAGTAAACATGTTTTAAGAGCCGATGACCTGATCAGAGTGCACAGAATATGACCTTTTCACATTATGTTAGTGTTATGCAGCAGCAATATGTAGATGAAGATTCATAAATCAACTTTGATTCAAGGTACACAGCACTGTTTTTTCCCGATTCCTAATGATTTGTCTGGCTGATACCACGAAACACTATATTGGATTTATAACAGGGAGTTTGTTTTTTCCTAAACCTATCTCATATGCCTGATAAGAGTGAGAATGCAGCAACTATAACATGATCTTGTAACTTGTAACTTGCCACATTAACTAAACACAATATAGTATATATAGCCTATTTGGCTATTTCAATTGCTCAGCAATGACAAAACTGCTGCCACTTTTTTCTGTGAAATCCAGTGTGTCTAATGTGAAAGTAAGAATGGTTTAAGTATGTAAAGTGGTCATCACCAATTAGCAGACCTCAGTCCGATGGTTCTCACCGGACCACAACACATTTTTGATCAATTAAAATAATATTGCCAGAGCTTATCGTTTTTTTTGACTGGCAAACATTAGCCAACTTAGGAGAGATGCAAGGGTCTATGTGTGTAGTTTAGACATGTGCACCATTTAAATTAAAGCAATTGTTTACAGGGCATGAATACCAATCAAGATCCTTGTAGTCTGCAAGAGAGAGAAATAAGCAAAATTGGGAAAGAGAAATTACAAAATGATGAGGGGCTGTATCCACTGGCATATCCACACTTCAGGATAAGTGATAATGCTGTTCATAGTGGACATTTTTAGAGCAACCTGTGATATTAGAAATAGTCACACATTTATATGATAGGTCATGCTGTTCTCATGGCAATACATAAAAAATCATAAAAAAAGAAGAAATTTGTACAAATACCTATCCGGAGCCATGGAAACGTAAAGACTTGTTTGTTTACAAAACGTAAAAATGTAAAGTATACCTTAACCTAACCCTAACCTTAGCCCTCCTTTGTCTATTGACGTGTGATTATCTCATGAACCATATATGCTAGCAACTAAAGGTTCATCAGAGCCGGAGATATTGTGCCTCGAAGCTGACAATGGTCTTTCTATTTGACTGAAAATATCACAGACAGGAAGTAGGAAGTAAAAATGACAAAACAACACATTTACAATGATGTAGGACATCATCCTGCATAATACAACCATTTTGGGATTTGGAATTTAGCTGGGTTTTAAAAACGTATAGAAATCTAGTTAGTAATGAGTGCAGCATTTTGATGTTGACTTGTTCGTATGGCCCCCAAACATTGCACACTGGTCCAAGACCCCTGGAGGCTTGACAATAAGCAAAAAAAAGCCTTATTCATTGTAGATAACATGCTTTTACATGTAAAAAACAACAAAAATACATACATTATTTAGTTTTTTGGACTTGATGCCTTGGTTCCTATTGGAAAATGTAAAGCTATTTTAAATGATCTGTGTTTATAATGTTGTATTTGATTGTTTTCTGTGTGCAGGGCTCAGCTGAAAAAGAGACCTTGGTCTCAGACTGACTGTATAAATAAGTGTTGAAAAAAAAACACAATAGCAAATCACATGTGCATAGAGAGGAGATCTATTTTCCTGCACCTCTCATGCCAGCTTTGCATCGGCAGGTATCCTACACTGCCCAGCAAATTGTAAATTAATGGGAGGCGAAATATCGGCAGCCAAATTTCATCTCTAAAATGGCCATTATTGCAGAATAGAAAGTCAATCCTGGATTTAACTTTGGAATGGAGCTGGTTGATGTGGTTTAAGAAGGAGAGCGAAGTATGTAACCAGACCCCTAGGTATCTGTAATTGTCTACATATTACAATACAGACCCATCAAGTTGGGTTATGCTTGTTGGGCAGGCAGGTACAGCGTGTGATTGGTTGAAGAGCAAACATTTTGTTTTACTAGAAATTAAATGTAATTGGAGGCCACAGAAGGAGTGTTGTATATTATCAAAGCTTTCTTGAAGTTTTTTCTTTAACACAGAGTCCTACGTCGGGCCGGATGTATGAAGAATGGTGTTGTCTACATAGCAGTGGATTATACAGTCACCTGCAACAAGAGCAACATCATTGATATATACAGAGAATAGAGTCGGCCCGAGAATTGAACCCTGAGACACTGCCATAGAGACAGCCACTAGCTTGAAGCAAACTTATCATATGAGTAAATATAAAACATCACTGAATATGTGCCCAGCACATAATTAAAGCTTTGTGAATAGGACAAACTTGATGGAGATTATGAACCTGCTGGGCCAAGCATCCCTCTTCGCAATCAAGGAGGCAGAGGTGTCCATGGATATCATCACAGGGCTGAGTGAGGGCAAGAAAATGCCAAGGGAACAGAGCAGAACTACAGTACCCAGTCAACACTGCACATGTAAAGACTACAGGCAGACAGATGCGAGTACACTCAGGTATATGGGCAGCAGTCACCCTAATAGCCTCTATCTTATTTATGTCAGACCATTTCACTTGTTACTTTTGAATCTTATGTTGACAATTTTCATACCTATTATTTTCGAAACAATTTGGTCCTAATTTAAGGAATGTCTCTTGAAAAATCCTACAATCACCTGGACAGGACTTTCACCGGAGTGCTGATGTCAGGTGCTGCTGACCAAAGACAGTTCGGGTATGCTGCATACAGAGGTTGTTTTCTGGTTGCTTGGTGCTATGGAGGAAGAAAAATAGTTGTGATTCAGTTTTTGGATGAAGCACATAAGAGACAACTTTCCTGATGAACAAGGACTATATGTATATTTTACACACACGTGTTGTAGCAAATTGGGATTTTGGTGTGAGTTAAATCATATTTTTGCCATTCATATATTCATTCGAACAAATAAGTTAACTTAAGGACTTTGCATTCAATCACTGAATCACTATGACACCCACCTGCACTTCTTCATAATTGGAGCCTGATATAAACTATTAATGTACATGTTTTGGTCATTAATCATTTTGAGAATGGTATCCTGTCATCTGCAACAATAATTTGTTTTATATATTTTTTATAGATTTAAGCTCTGCTGCCTTGATACAGTGTTCAGTTGTGTTCTCGTCAGTAAGTCCCAATTACTAAATGTTATATTATCAGCAGTGTAAGGTTACTATATGACATATGAACATATCCAAAACACTAGTAATACACCTACACTGTTCTATGGCTATTTAGGCCTTGTATGTCCATCTTTACAATAAAATACTGTGTTTGTGAACATACAGTTAGCTACAAACAGTTAGCTATTCAATCAAATAAACAGAAAAACAATTCCTTATATAATGTGAATAAATCAATTTGCATGTTCACAAATTGAGCCAAGACCCGCCTCTTTAAAGGTGATTGACTAAAGATTGGCTGTAACAGGATTGGCTGAAGTGATTCTGGGCCAAGTTACAGTTTCCAGAGCAGGATATCAGGGCAGGGGAGCTGTATGTGTTGCTGATCTTTACTCACAGGGCCTCGTTTAACTTAGATACCATGTTTATATAAACAAATCTTTTTATTTTACATGAAAATATAATATCTACTGCATCTTTAAGTCACATAACAGTAAGAACTTGGAAGATAAATGGGAAGCAATCAATTCACAAAGATTTTCTAGGGCACAACTGGTGGCTGAAGGCGGTCTATAACAGGTGACTACAGTGAAGGACTTATTTTTTGGAAAAGTGGATTTTTAAAGCAAAACCTTAAATTCTTTCAGCACAGACTTGGATAAAATAACAGAGCATTGTAGTCTACAATAGAGTATGACTCTGCCTCCTTTGGTAGTTTTTTTCTTGACTGTAATTATTGTAGTTAGGGATTGATACTTCTGAGTTTTTGGTGGATTTCCTGAGCCAGGATTCAGACACAGCTAGGATACCAGGGTTGGCTGAATGTGCAAGGGCAGTAATTACATCAATTTTAGGAAGTAGGCTTCTGATGTTAATGTGCATGAACCCAAGATTTTTACTATTACAGAAGTCTGCATAAGAAAGCCCCTGGGGGTGGGGATGGCATTATTTGCTACCGGGCCACGGTTTGGCTCAATATCTCATGAGGAGCAGAGTAAGAGCAATATGAGGATGTGGCAAAACACATTTTTTTTGGAGTGGATTTTTGAGTAGAGTGAAATATATTCATTACCATATGGGCAGATTCGTTTATCATACAGTGTGCTGGGGGGGGGGGGCTATACAGTAACAGAGAAACAGGTGCATCTCTAGACAGAGATTTAGTCAAGACCACCTTTTTCGAGTCCGAGACAAGTCCAAGACCAGGACTAGTCGAGAACAAATCAAGACCGAGTCCAAGACAAGATTGAGTCCAAAAAGGTTTGAGTCCGATTCAAGACTGAGTCCAGGACAGGAAAAAAGTCTTATGCATGACAGTATCAAGACAATAATTTTTGATTATTATTTGTTGATTTAAAAGCAAAAGAGTGTCACAACAACCAGGATTTAATCATCAGTATTAAAACAATAAATTAACTGAAATATTTCAGTTGGTGTGCAATGAATCTAAAATATATGAAAGTTTAATTTTTATCATTACATTATGGAAAATAATTAACTTTATCACAATATGCTAATTACTTGAGAAGGACCTGTATACTAACTCATGTACTGACACTCCCTGCTGGATGAAGTCATGTTACCACTTGCTGAGCTCGACAACAAGGTGGGAGATCGAGACAGGGGATCCATGGTTTGTCTATGGCTGACAGGACAGCAAAGAATATTACTGACTTACCGCTTCTTTCCATCGTTATTAGACTAGCCACTAAGATTTTGTTTTATGGAGCATCCTTAGCTATATACTTGACTAAGCTACAAGACTGAATGCTAACATTGACAATGCTGATTTACTGTGGAAATCCATGGGTAGCACTTAGTGACACCCTGCTGGAGAACCACTACATTGCATAGTTTGACCGAGTGTGACTCATACATTTTGATTATTACATTAGATTATAGGATTATTATGGCGTAAAAAATTGAGTTAAGATTTTTCAAATTAGGATTATTAAATCAAGATTTTCCATTTGAAATTTTAATTGAGATACTTTCATTAACTTTTAGATATTATATCTCTTTAACAAGAGAGACTTTTGATTTTAGATGATTATAGAGCTGATTACTTTTGATTTTCATCTTTAGATTTTTCCATCCTAACCTTTGGCTAATAAGGTTTTTTTGAAATATCTTTAGATTATTATAACCTTATACTATAAGGGTTTTTGAAATTAGAATCTAGTCCTTTTAATCTATTTAGCTTTTAGCTTTTATATATTTTACTTAATTATAATAAAGATCTTGTGATTCAGATTTTATATATAGTTATTTTGAAAATAAGATTTTTATGCCTTAAATCATAATACTGATTTGAAGAAAGAATACATTTCATTTTATGATCAATTCTTGCAAACATCTAAACAACAAGAGATTTAACCATTCTGTGCAAGTTTTGTATTTTATTGAGTAGGAGTCTACCTACTCCTGCCATAAGTCCTCATCGAAGAGAAGGTATCTCATGCCTGGGGCAATATAAGAGTCATCCCAAAGCCAAGCCAGTCTAAACCTACAAGTAGACTGTTTGGGCTCACAGAATAACTGGATGAATGCTGAGGAGGGTCCAGCTAAGAACACAGAGCATACTGTGTGTAGATGAAAGAGCATCCAATGCCAGTACCCAGTAGAAGGAGACAAACTGAGTTAGTTGCAAGAAAGACTTGGAGAGGAACATTTGATATGACATTTAAGCCACACTGAGATACTTTGAAAGGACAGAGTGTACACATTTGATGTGTCACACCCCAAAATAACTGAAACATCACAGAGATCAACAGTTCTAGTAAGCTTGAAAGACTGTACTATAGAGGGACGAGGACTGTACGTCAGAGAGAGAGAGAAAGAGGTTCAATGGACACTGACAGCAGACGTTGGGAGTGATTCCATCTCATTAAGCATCATAAGGTCAGATGACAACAGTCAACAGACAACAGTCAAATGGACAACAGATGATAGACAGACTCAGTTCCAAGAGAAGAAACCGTTTTAAGAAGAAAATGACAATATTTTAATTGTCCCAAAGAGAGACAGTGTCAATAAGAACATTGAGGTAATTAAGGTAATGACTTTGAGATGGAAAGTCAATGATTGAAGCTTTGGACCGGCGAGTCTGAAGACATGAACTAACAGTGAATAATGAGGATGGACAATGTTAAGCCAAGTGCTAGGAGAAGTTTCTAGGGGTTAGCTTACACAAAAATGTTGAATATAGTATGCATTTGTGATTAGATGTGTTTTGTGACATGTCAAAATTAGATGATTCATGTGAAATAAAGATTAAATGATTTATATGACATGCCTAGATAGAAAGAGATATTTAGGAGAAAGTAGTATTTGAGAACTAACTGATAATTAATTAGTATTGAATTAAATTTAATCAGGAACTATCTGATATTTCAGAGAAGAAATAGTTAGGTATCTTAGGTGCTTTTGTACACATCTTAGTTGAGAGATAGATAATGCAGAGAAACAACAAATTGATTTTTTAGATAAAAATTAGTAAACAACACATTGACTGACAACCATAATTTGGTTGACCCTAATGAATATGCTGTAATGTGATTTTCACATCTGCTTACACTGACATACACATGGATGAAGGCAACAAAGACTTTTGACTGAGAACTATTGAAATTAATTACAGGTTTCTGAGATTTGTGGAACTATGAATTCTCAGGTTAATAATATGTATAATAACATCTGTACGATACATGAGAATTGTTATGAATACCCATGTATGATTGTTTTGAGGATGAATTGTTCATCCTGCTTGTTTCCATTGATTCGTAGGACAGAACATCAGAATAAGCAGTAGCTTATAGCTTAGGACTTATAGCGTATAACTCTGTTATATATTAGACTGCTTATAACTATATGATCTATTGTAGGTTAGACTGTAATTCCATCACAGGTCTAATACATGTTGATGCCATTCAGACTAATAGAACATGACATTTTACTGACAGGACACTAGATAGATAAGGTTTACTGAGTTACTTGAATAACAACTAGGGAGGCCATTTGATTAGATGCTAGATAGAAGGGACCGGCACATGTGCTCAGATGAGATAGTCATGGGTCCGAGGAGATAAGGGTCTCCTTTTAGGAGGTGTGTGAACAACAAAACTAAGGCTATATAAACCAGATCCTTATGATCATTCGGGGCATTTTTTCCAACACGTCTTGATTGCCTTTGTAACCCATATAGAATATGCTGTCACTAGAGGGTTAACTAGCTGAGTGTCAAATTACATGTTGCCAGTAGAGGGCGCACTAGCTCTGTCTTATGTTTTGTCATTAGGGATTCTCCGTTGTGTCAAATTCATTAGGGAAAGCTTTCGTTCCTGTGGCGAAAAGAGTTTGAAAAGGAGTAAGTTATCTAGTCAGTTCCAAACATGAGTTGTCTGGATAAGATAATTATTTACTAGTAACCCAAGGACTGCATTGTGGGAGACGCTTTCTGTTGTTTTCTACCGTGTTTTCCTCCACGAAAACTCCGGTGAGTTTCTACTGTTAGCTTACCATATTGCTAGTTAACATGAGGTGATGCTATAACAATATTCGATTTTAAGATCTCATGCTATTATAATAAAACCAATCGGAGTGACATGAGAGTTTTGTAAAATGGTTGTATTGCACTTAGCTCATAATGTGTGAAATTTGTGTTTTGCTGAAGTTTAGTTAAATGCTGTGTTCTAAATGTGGTTTACTGAAGTAAAATTACTAATGGGAAAAAACATTCATTTTATGTTGTTTAATGGCGTACAGTTAATTATATGTTAGGATAGAAAAAAATGCATTAATCTTGTAAGGAACATAATTCCTTTAGGAAATAAATGTGGAAATGCTATTGTTTAAATGTATACCATGTTTTGGCTTAGCCAATGCAAACTATGGCCTCGAGTCGAACAGAATTATATGGAGCAAAGTCGTAGTGTGATTCGACCAGTTCTTTTATAACCGTAGCTAATGTTTTAAATGTTTAACTGGTTTATTGAGAAAAGTGAAGAAAAAAGGTACCATATATGAAAAGAGATATAAATGCTTATACATGTTTTATTTATTCTGTACTGCTACGTACAGATTGGTTTTTAGATTTTGGATTTAGTTTGGTTCCAAACCATATTGATGTCGATGGCGAGCCTGTCCCAGTGAGTGACATTCTACCGAAGGAACGTTTGGACACAGTGTGCCCAGCTGTGTTGGATTTTCTTCTGCAGAGTGACTGAACTGATTTGTATCCAGATCTCGTGTATTGGACTACATGGATTCCAGATAAGGAACACTTAAATGTTTTTTTGGTTTTACTACCCGGGTAGAGTGTCCTTCGGAAAATAGAAAATCAATCTAATTTCTTCCTAATTAAAGAGCTCTATTTTATTTTGGTGTAATTTCTATTGCAAAATAACACTATTCTGTAAATACTGTGTTGCACAGTGATTGTGTAATAAACCTGCTAGCTGTTCTGTTTAAACAAGTAAAGTCTCCTTGTCAGTGTTGTCATTTACTGCTCAGAGCCTAGGTAAAAGATATATAGCTATCGTTCTAATTTGGGTTAGAGGTGCTACACCTTGTTATGAGATGACCCTGTTTCCAGAACAAGAAGTACTTTATTAAATATTCAACCACAACCTGACTCCTGAAACTATCATTTCAACAAAGGTCTTGCCAAGCCTTAACCATCTTTACAGCATCATCTATATGGAACTTGAATATACCAGAAAGGGACTTCATAGCCACCAATACTGCTGGCATACTTTGACTATTGTTGGCTGTGATATACCAGACCTGTCCCTGTTCTCCAGCTGAAAGATCCCGGTGTCCAAAAACCCCAACGTAGAGAGTGCACACGGTACTCTTAAGATCTGCCATCGCTTCGACTTCAGGACTGCCAAAGCGCTTGTTTAAATAGGCAACTGAATAAATATTTCACCAATCACATACTAATCTAACCTAATATATGTACTGTATATATTATTTGATTGAAATACTTGTTTGCCAACAGTTTTGACACTGTTGACCATTCTATATTATTGGATAGACTAGAAAATTGGGTTGGACTATCTGATACTGTCATTCGCTGGTTTAGGTCGTACCTACAAGACAGAGATTACTTTGTATTTATTGATAACTTTGTCTCACAGAAGATTAAGATGACGTGTGGAATTCCTCAAGGATTAATCCTTGGCCCTATCTTGTTTAATCTCTACATGCTACCTTTGGGAAAACTTTTGAGAGACAACAATGTCACCTACCATAACTATGCTGATGATACACAAATTTATATTGCTTTCTCACCCCCTGATTATAGCCCAATTGATTCCCTCTGCCATTATGTCTCACTGATAAATTTCTGGATGTGTCAGAATTTCTTACAGCTAAATAAAGACAAAACAGAGGTTGTAGTTTTTGGTTCAAACAAAAATGAGAGACTAAAGGCTAGCATATATTTAAATTCCCTATCATTAAAGACTACAAATCAGGCAAAAAAACTTGGGCGTTATCCTAGATGCTGATTTACATTTCGAAAGGCATGTAAACTCAGTAACAAAGTCAGCATAGTATCATCTTAAAAATATAGCTAGGATTAGAGGCTTACTATCAAAACCAGACCTGGAAAAACTCATACATGCCTTTATCTCCAGCAGGCTAGATTACTGTAATGGCCTGTACAGCGGCCTACCCAAAAAAAGTCTTAAAAAATTACAGTGTGTTCAGAATGCAGTACTCACAAAAACAAAAAAGTATGATCATATTATACCAGTACTAAAAGCCTTGCATTGGCTTCCACTGTCCCAGTTAGTTGATTTTAAGATTATTTTATTGGTTTATAAAACGTTAAATGGTTTAGGGCCAAAGTATCTTTTAGACCTTCTTTTCCTTATGAGCCATCAAAAAACGTAAGGTCATCTGGAAAGAGACTGTTAACTGTTCTTAGACCTACGACAAAACATGGTGAAGCATCTTTTAGATATTATGCATCTTATATCTGGAATAAACTTCCTGAGTCTATTAGATATGCTTCAAGTGTGGCAATATTTAAGTCCAAGATTAAAACGCTCCTGTTTCATAGGGCCTATGAAACCTGACATCTTGAGCCATCTGTGCACTTTTGTGTCCCATGTTTGATTGTTTTTACTCAATTTCTTCTGTTAGTTAATTCCATTTTATTTTTTTATTTTTATTCTATTCATTTTATATTTGTACTGTTTTTATGTAAAGCACATTGAATTGCACCTCCGTATGAAATGTGCTGTATAAATACAATTGCCTTGCCTTGCCTAATTTCAGGCCACCTCGAAGTGAAAGGGAAAAAATATACCACTTTGCATTGTGGTATAGCAATGTGCTATGTACAATTAATTCGTAATTCTAAAATGTAACTTGCAATATGGGGTAGTTGCAATGCATGCACACACATTCATCAATGATCGTTGGTACAAGAAATCACTGAACCGGGTGGTTATACCATGAACACCGCTTGTCACACTGGAGAACTTGCGTACACGATGTCAGACCAGACATGAGATTTTATCGCAGCCTACACTCACGTTCAAATTGATAAATCCCTTGCTTTGCATAGGAATCGGCGTACGCCCGTCCTACACCTGTATTAGGTCTTACGCACTTTTCATAAATGAGGGCCATTGTCTTTGTGTGGACTAATACCCTAGTGTAGTTGTCTTTGGTAAGAAAATTGCCTGCTCCCAAAAGGTAATTGTTTTCCTTCTTGTTTTAGGCATTACCGATTGGTGGCTTACCAAATTGTTCTTGAGTGGGGGTTTAAAGGAACACAGCTGGGAAGAGGCAACCGGCGTGTTCTTCCATCCTGTGTAGTGACCAGCATCTGAAACAAATCACCTTTCGTCCACTGGACAATGTTGACTTCAGGGAAGCACAAGATGCTCTAAAATTATTCTGAACACAACACTAGTGTAGGCTACTAGAAAACATTTGCTAATGCACCACATCCTTATAATAAACCATATTCTTTATATCAAACACAGAAATAACACATTTGATTCCAAATTACACAACACAATTTTGATGTTACTTTGTTTAATATTACTTTGCTATATACACAATTACACCTAAGAGGAGATTTCTAAAAAGTGTTCTAATGTTTATAGTAATACAATTTCAATAACATAAATGGTTCAATAAAATAAGTTTGCTGTTGACCTTTTGTCTTTTTACTAATGCTTCCAGACAGTATTTAGCACCACACTAAGCTACAGTTATGCTTTAATTTTCCCCTTGTAATCTGGTCTTGGAGTGTCAGCTATGTTGTTGGATATAGTAACTGGTTGCTAGATATAAGACTTTGGATCTGCAAACTTCAAAGTAGGATCCTGGCGCCTTTCCAGGACCCACTCCACCAGATCATTCCTGAATGTCTGCCTGATTGTCTTGTACCTCTTCCTGGCAACCCATCTTTTAGTTGATTTGGGAAAGAACAAATTGTATCTCAGAGTCCCTGAGGGAGTAAATGTCAAAATGCACAGCAATATAAACAAATCAACGATTGCCAAGTAAATTTACAGTGTACTTGTTACAGAAGTATTGATAGTTTATAATTTTGCAGTTATCTATTATGTGTAGGTCCATAATAGAGAGTAGGGTGTGTGCCTTCATAAAGTTGTAGCTGAAGTGGAGCCTCTTCTGAGTGTATTTCAGCATTGCACTGTGGAACACTTCCAGGTCTCCTGCAGTTTATATTAGTTGGTTACTACCTTACGAATGTTATCCAAAAGGTTGATATTCAGAAATAGTTTGTAAAAAGATGTTGGACAGTCTATGCCTTCATTCATTCCATCACTAACAGTTAACGCAATAGAAACTCTCAATAACAGATGTGCTAATATCTAAAGCACTCATGCCAGCATGTTATTTTGAGTAAAGCATTAAAAAGAAGGTTATTTTTTGCAGTATTCAAGTTGTGAAAATGCTCAACAAAATGGTGGCAGCAGACATACCTGTAATTGAAGAGTCATGTGTTTGAGGTCTTTCAACAGCTTCTTGTTCAGTACATGGTCTGACAGTGCCTTGAATGCAGCAGAGTATGTTTGCAGGCATTTCTTCCTCTGCTTCCTTCAGTGAGGTCCTGGTGGTAGCAAGTCCTCTCCTGTCCATATCCTCCCACCGATAGATGCCACAAATGTGATGGAGAATGGATGTCCAGCTGCGTTTAAACTCCTGCTAAAGCTTATGTGTTTCAGGGCAAAAATAAAATGCTGATTGCTTAGTGAAGAAAACAAGAAAAATGTCTAAAGAACTTACCTCTGCATCACCACCGCATGACTGGCAACACCACCACAGGTAATTAGTAATTGCCTCGATCCAAGGTAGTAGATTGTTGTTTTTTGTTGTTGTTTGCAGCCACAGTCAACTTCTTTCTCAGTCCTAAGAAATTAAAGGACGATGAGGGAAGGGATGAGAGAGATGGGGTGGGGGAAGTTTTTAACAGAGTCTGATTGCATTTAGTAAAAAGACAACAGAATATTTCACAACATGCCATTGGTCAAACTGATGCTAGATGTCAGAGTAGGTCTCTCTCATAAGCTTCCTGATAGAAGGAGAGCGGTCTGTGGTGAAGGTATCCACTCCAAATCCTGCCTGAAGCAAATGCTCCAGACCCCGCCGAAACCCCAGTGTCTCCATGGCTGGTGAACTGGTTGCCTATGTAACCTTTGTAATGACAATCAGTATACAAACATACAACTGTAATGAGAGTACAAACTATATACATTGCTGGGTATTTACCTGAACTAACTTAAACATAATGATTTCCTATGTTTCATCACTCATTAAACTGTTTGTAGTGTACTTGGCACTAAATCCAGGTTAATTAGATCGACCATCACCACAGATTGAAATCCCTCCACCAACTGTATGTAGTTGTAGATTTCTCATTATCTCTTAGTGATGGTCATTGTATGTATACTCAATCACTGGTATGAGGTAGGTAGATTGCAGGAAGTAAAATGTAGTCTTCTTTGGAATTTGGACATTCAGTAGTTCAGCCCAAAGATTTATGTGTAAGTTGAAACTGTAAACAGGATGGATGAGGTAACCAGCAGGTTGTTTTCGGGCATCCCACACTGTTGAGGACAGGACTCCCAATCCCAAAGAGTGTCCATTCACACAGCTCCACTTGATGTGTATGCAGGTCCCAGCAGTGGTCACTTGCTTGTCGTCCACTTCAATGAAAACTCCACACTGGTGGCATGATGTGAAGAGCTGCATTAGCCTGGACTCGTTGACAATCCATTTTTTTCTGACCAGTTCTTGGCTCCTGCAGCAGAGGATATGTCAGACCTGGAGGAGCTTGAAGTGTTGCTCAGTGGAACAAAGCTGCTGTCTACTGGGTGATTTTGCCTTATCACTGAAGTGCTGTAGTATATAAACAAAAAATATCACTATGCCCCCCTGGGGAGCTGAACAAAGTATAAAACATAGCGGACAATTCCTCTTGCATTAAATCTCAACACCAACTTCTAAATAAGACCATCTAAAATATAAAAACAATTTTAACATTCACTTAACACAAAAATTTTGTCACTGATGTAGACATGTTAACCAGCCACAGGTTTTAAGTAATCTAATCTTCTTTGAACTAAAGTGTTTTTTTTCGTGACAAAGTGATAGCTAGCTGGTGGCTGTCCTACGTCAATACACTGGTGGCTGACTCGTTAGCCTAATTGTCTTACCTACCACTCACATTACACACCCATGATTTTCCACACATCACAGGTTGGGTTGTTTATCCATCTATCCCTAGAACACTTTTTTCATATTTTTCAAAATATCAACAAATAGCCTAGAGTTTTGACAGCTTTCTTAAAAGCGGGTCTCTGAAATAGGTGCTACAGTAGCCTACCATTCTACCAGCGAATGTAAGATGATTACAAACAATTAGCCTTTCGCCGAGCCCCGCCCCCCTTAGTTATTGTTGCTACGCCCGACAAACAAATGGTCAAACACCCGACCAGTGCAACAGATTGCCATAACGGAAAAGGTATACCGTGTGTGTCAGTTACCTTTTTTGGAGCATTAACTCTGCGATATCCTCAAGATCGAGGCAAAAGGGGTTACAGTATGCAGTGGAA
>JACXGM010020496.1:0-17771 GCA_016801145.1 Umbra pygmaea | reverse complement strand
CACACACACACACACACACACACACACACACACACACACACACACACACACACACACACACACACACACACACACACACACACACACACACACACACACACACACACACACACACACACACACACACACACACACACACACACACACACACACACACACACACACACACACACACACACACACACACACACACACTAACTGACGCCAACTTTGCTGCTGCAAAACCCATCCAGTGGTCTCAGAAAATCTCTCTTTTTCAACTTTCCTATCCAATTAAACATTAAATACACCTTAAATAAAACCTCAAAATAATAAGAGTGTCAACATAGTCATCAGACTAGCATCGAAGTGAATGCACACGTAGTGAGAGCGAAGGCAAAACAGTCAAAGAAATAGACGTTTTGTGTTTCTTTAGCTCCTTATAAACCTCTCCATTCAGGGCACTACCAACGACAAAGTCTGTGAACTCATTTAGAAGCAGACAGAGACCAGCGTCAGCCCGACCACAAACTTTCACATGTTTCAACCACAGCAGCCTTTGCTTTCACAGTTTCTCAAAGACTATATTGCTCTACTTGTACCCTTCGTACACGTCTAACATTTACAACCTGGTGCTTTGGCTGCGAAGAAGTCGGGACCGTTGTAGCCCTTCCCGCTATAGTGAATTGGTGATGGTGATGCTTACACCAACGTGGTTGTGGGTTTGATGCTCACAGTGAGCTACTGTACTCTCAACTGAAACTCTCTCAGGATAAGTGCATAGCTAAATTACTTCAATCTAACTTCCAAGCCTTCTGTGAGGATGCTGTCATCCTAGAGCAAACCAGCTAAGTTATCTGCGTTCCAATTTGTTCCTTCGAGGATGCCTTTCCAACTGTCACCTTCTGTTCAAGAGATACTTTTCCTCATGTCTTGTGAAACCAGGAAATGACAACTGCCATATCAAATATGTAGGTGTTTGAAAAAAATGTCAATACATTTCTTCAAAAAAACGAGCCGTTTGTCCACCAGAATCTCTCAAAATGTACTGTATATTCCCCCCCCCCTGCACTTCTTACCTGGGCTGCGAGTTCTCCTCGTACATGCGCTCCTTGCCCTCCTTGAACAGGCTGATAGTCTGCTTTGTCTTCTTGGTTAGGTTCTCCATGAAGACACGGAAGTACTCATTGTCGCCAAGCGTCTCCATCTTGCCCTCGTAGCGGGACAGGATGGTGCGGAGGTGTTGATAGGTGTCTGGCAGCAGGTCCAGGATGTAAGGCGGGCTGTTCTTCAAGGCCAGCTTGGGGTTCTGGCACAGCCGTACCACCTGGAGAGAGAGTTGATTAGTCAGCCTGCCCACAGAGATTCTGCTAACTGACTAAAACGTCAAACGAAACAGTCAGTGAAAAGGGAAAAACGATGAACTTCGATGCTCATACCAACATCGTTAACCGTAAGGTAAAACGAGCTAGCTCTCACTGGCAGCAGCAGAAGGCTAGCGTAGCATCAAGGCCAGTAAGGACTAGGGGCCACAGGGATGTGAGTGAGAAGTGTCTCTTGGAGTAGAAGTGGCAAAGTGAGTGCAAGAGCAAGGCTGAGATTGTGACTCTCAGGGTTTGCTAAGTGAGTCTATTTTAAGCCCTTCAACACGGGGAGAGAATAAATACACTCAACTCTGGGTTAAAGCTTCCTGTTGGTCTGGTAATACAGGGCAGGCTCATGCGCACACACAGTTATGAGCGCGCACACAAACACACATCACTAATACACCTTCTGAGGTCTCTAATGAACGGTGTTGTGGATTGTACATCAAAATGTTGATGTGGGGCTGACAGCATTTATTTGAAATTGAATGTCTGAGGCTCTCACGTTGGCCGAGGTTTTGTTTGCACTGAGGCATTTCCAATCCCCTTCAGCTACTAAGCCATAATGTAGCTAACGGCTCAACTATACAGCGATTCATTGACTACTAAGCTATACTGTAGCTAACGGCTCAACTATACAGCGATTCATTGACTACTAAGCTATACTGTAGCTAACCGCTCAACTATACAGCGATTCATTGACTACTAAGCTATACTGTAGCTAACGGCTCAACTATAGAACGATTCATTGACTACTAAGCTATGCTATACTGTAGCTAACGGCTCAACTATACAGCGATTCATTGACTACTAAGCTATACTGTAGCTGACAGCTAAACTATATATCCAATCATAACGTGCAGTAATCTAAAACACAATTTTACAATTAACACCCATAGACGTGCTGGTGTTTGTGTTGCTCTTATTGTGAAATCTCCCTTCCATGGTGGAGACAAGTTTTTGCATGGTTTTGCTCATGCCTTGTACCCGATTGACTCATTAAAGTAAATAATAAAGCTCCCCTGACATGGAGGTATTGGTCCTAACTGGACAACTATTAAGGTTAAATCAAAAACCAGCAAACTAGGCAGTCCTTCGAAATAAGGCAGTGTTTCTCAAACCTCTCCTAGGGGTCAAACAGCCATCTTACAATTTTGTTGTAGCGCTGGACTAGTTCATTTCATTTAAAATGTAAGGGCATGACGATTTGTGGAGAAATTGATTTAGGTGTGCTAGCTCTGGAATACATTTAATACAAGCAATGACTTTGAGTCCCCCAAGCGAGGGTGAAGAAACACTGCTTTAGGGCGTCCAGTGACAGAACAGATTGTGACGTTAACCCAGGAAAAACAAGAATGACTGGGCCAACAGACAGTCAAACTGGCCATCTCCGCTTCGGTCAGGTACTTTGTGTATGAAAGCAACGTAACAAAGGGACATCTGTTATGTCTAACTCAGATACTAGGTTCCAGTTCAATATCAGACTCAGGCAGTCATTTATAGTTAGACACAGGCTACTGAAGCACACTGTCCGGTAAATGCATGTGATATGTCCCAATTCTGTGCATGGGTGTATTCCAAACCAATTCATTTTAGTCATTGAAAACACTCGGCCAACCTTAAATTGGTCCTAAATCGATCATGCTGAAACTGAACCTTCCAAGTGTGGAATAGCTTAGTATTATGTGAATTAGTCCGAAATGTACTGTACTGGCTTTGTGAAACAGTGCTGCGATTTAGTCAACGCTCCCCTTCCGGACAAACAGCAGCACTGGGGGCAGTTACACCGCAAGCTCCAGGCTAGTCTTATCAGCGGGACAGTTGGGCTCAATGAAAGCAGTCCCAGGGAGAAAAGAGGGGCGTGAGAGCAGGGTTAGAGATGGAGAGGGCAACACAGAAAAGAAGAAAGCAACGTGTTATCTACCTATCTGTGCTTAGTGCGGCCAGCTGAGACAGAGGAGGGGGCTGTCTGAGCAGCGGCGTCACTGACGGGTCACAGTAAATCCAGATGTTGTCCCTCTATTCCCTGCCTCCTCTCTGCAGCAGCTTACCAGAGCCCTGTCCTAGACCAGACGACTACATGGTATCCCTCATAGAAATAGAATGGATAGAATGGCCATTCCAATTCAAATCAATGTAGCAGAATGGTCAGAGAGGCAGCCATTTTTATGTGTACCATTTTATGGCATAGATCTAGCGTCCTACTTCCACATTAAACCGATTTGCGTGTCACCGTGACAACTAACAACGATCGCCATTTTGTTGTGTACTAATCGAATGACCACGCCAAGCAGTTCAATGGTCTTTCTAACCATTCTTTTTCTATGTTATACCTTTACCCCAGGCCTATTATCGGTAAGCTAGTCGTGCCCAAACATACGCATGTCCAGTAGTTGTAGACTTCTCTAAACATTGCCCCCTTATTCACCTCAGAACTTCAGAATTGGAGAGAAAAATCAAGGCTCCATCACCATTATGTCCTACAGTCTACTGGACATAGCTGCTATTAATTGGAATCATCTTGGCTCTGGTCAAAGGTATTGTATTTAATAAGGAACACTGTGACATTTCAGATATGCCCTGTGACTTCATGTTCCTGCTATGAAAGGCTGGTTAACCCATTTTGAAAAGGGGAGGGAGCATCATATTTTACAAAAGTGCTCCGAACACATACATGACAAGGTATCAGCTGTGATCAGCAGTAGAAAAATATTCCAAAACAGAAATTCTGTAAAGTTGGATCAGGCCACAAGAAGGATGTGCACCTCTTGTGAAATACTGGGTTGCATTATTGTAAAGCTAACATATTACATTCATTCTGTAATGTGCTTAGACACCGTGCACCCTTGATTGGGAAGCCGTAGATCACTTGCTGAAACAGAAAAGGAGAACTGACACAATAGTGTCACTTCTGTGTTTTTTCTGTTTGGAAGTGACCTTCTCTTCATAATGTGTGCTTGTTCGGTGGAAAACAATGTGCATTGTCCAAAATGTACAAATATGACAAAATCCTAAGGGGCTTGAGTTGTCACCCTAAAATTGGTGTTTCATATTGTGTAACCCAGGCCAGAAGCTTATAGAAATAGATGATGTACAAATGACTGTCTTGCCCTCTGAATAAGTAAGACAATACAGTGTG
The DNA here is from genome assembly GCA_016801145.1 of Umbra pygmaea. Lineage (NCBI taxonomy): Eukaryota > Metazoa > Chordata > Actinopteri > Esociformes > Umbridae > Umbra > Umbra pygmaea. The sequence goes on along the minus strand of JACXGM010020496.1, from coordinate 13,289 downwards.
ACCGGCAGAGGACTCTATGGGTAAAGCAGTTAGCTACATATTCTAATATGGATTGTGGTGAATTACGCCTCATGTTAAATGTAGTAAATAAGCACAACTCTGTGATGATCAGGTATTAACTTTCATGATCTAACATTACAATGGACCATGGCCGAATGCTAGTTTTTAATATTTCAACTGCTGGTATTAAACAGTTTACAAATCTGTCCAAAAACGTTTGGCTAGCCAAATCCCAAAGAATAAATATGTTTATAAATTAAAATAGCTGTCAATATTTGGGATAATATGTTTTAAACATTAACACAAACAGAGGTAACGTCTACACTACTTATACCAGATGACCCCTAAAGCCAACGTTAATTGCCTGATCAAATAATATACTAGTTTAGCAATCAAGCCCCAACATCAAGTTTACTTCTGTACTGTAGCTAACTATATAGATACTGTAACTACATCCACTGGTTTTAGGCTTACATTTACTGTACATCTACCGAATATAAGAGCAATAAAATCCCAGATCACTATACGGACTTACTGTACTACCTATCGTCTCTACAGGTCACTGTACCAACTGTACTGTACAGTACTGTAAAAACTAGGGGTCGGTTAGCAAGAAAGCTAGCTAAGTGGCTAGCTATAATATACTCTTATCTAGCTAACTAGTTAAGCTAGTTAGTGACATAGCTAATGTGCTAGCTAGTTATGCTAACACCCATGTTAATCAGCTGGCTCTAGTTGCTGGGCTCTCACCTTGTCCATTAGCTTCCAGCATTTCTCCACTGTCTTCTTGTCCACGGCCCCAGGTTGGTGATGGGAGTGGAGGTGGTGATGATGGGGCTGAAACGCGTCCTTCATCATCCCGATCAGTCCACCGCCTTTCTTTAGATTTCCTGCCATATTAGGCTCCACTATGGTCGGCCAGAGCGACCGTCAACAGTGTGTGTAGGGGGGGAATGCCCTCCTTCCCCAGAAAAAACAGACACCCCCCGGCGAAGACAGCGCCCGAGACGAATTCGAGCGAGGGTCCGTCGGGGGGAAAAGGGAGTACTATCGAAACCAGGCTCCCATTAAACCCCCCAACAGTGGTTGTTGGTTCAAGCCTCCGCGATACTCGCGAAAGCTGCTGCAGCTGGCTTGACCAAAAAGAAATACAACGCAGGTTCAGTTAAGCAAACCAAGCCCTGTGACCGGTTTAGTTGACTTGAAGGCAATAACAGTGAGATACTGACTTCTCTCAGTCTGTTGCCCGCGTGAGAACTGCGCTTTAGCAGATCACCTATTTGTTCCCCTTTTCAGCTGCTCGCTCTTTCCGTCTGCGTTCTTCACTGTGACGGGAAGTTCTGTGGCAGCCTAGTAGTCAATAAACAGTCACTAGCTCGTTTACATTTTAAGAAAGAACTGACGGTGACGCCCTTAAAGTACAGGGAAATGTACTTAGATATATATAAAAATATGAATAAATCGGAAGGCAGACGGGGTGAATAAATACATTTAGAAAAAAATAAACACCGCCTGCAGTACCCACTCGGTGTCTGCAGAGCACGGCCCTTGCTTTTCCTGTTCGTCCCCTTCCGTTTGCAAAGCCTCGCCCTACCCTCCCCAATGAGGTTTTGGTCCTCCCTCATCCCCTCAAACTCCTCCTAAAGCCACGCCCTCTTCATATGCGTAACTGAAAATACAGGCATGCGCGTGGTGTTCATTGTAAACTGCATGTCGAAGAGCTTACATTTTTGTTATTAAACTTTTCTACCTAAATGTTGGATTGTGGACTCTGCGTTTTTTGTCATAGCAGTGTTCAGTTAGTTTTTCATTCAATTTCAGACTATGAACAGAAATGCTTTCTGGAACATAGAATAGACTTACTGACTGTCCAATTGAGAAGCAAGGCCAGGTTTAGGTTGAAAAAACTGTCTACCCTATGCCCTAAGTGGCAGTTAGGACTTTAGTGATTAACAAAGTGAATTTGATTAAATATTAATTTCGGAATAGATTTCAAAAGTTATTTATATTTGCACACATCAGTCATGATATTCAATGTTTAAAAGCAAGTTATTCTGAAGCAAAAATCGACACTTAGGTACTCACTTGTTGCCAGCAGTTTAGACCTTAATGGCTGTGTGTTGACTTATTTTGAGGGACAGCAAATGTACACTGTTTTACAAGCTGTACACTCACTACTTTACATTGTAGCAAACTGTCATTTCTTCAGTGTTGTCACATGAAAAGTTATAATCATAAAAATGAAGATACAACTCTAACCACACAGAGACTTACGCGAAACAATGAACGACAGCTGACACACATTCAAACAAGACTTAAATATGGAGCGCAGATGGCTCAGTGGATAGGCAGGCAGACTTGTAGTCAGAAGGTTGCAAGTTCGATTTCTGACTGTGCCAAATGTTGTTGTGTCCATGGGCAAGGCACTTTACCCTAATTGCTACAAGGTCGTTGCTGTAAATAACAACTTGTCAACTTGTTAAATAATGGAAAAATGAATTAAATAAAAAATTAGACAAATTATGACAAGGAGTGGATTCAGCTGAAGGACATAATTGGTGATGATCTATTGGATAACTAAAACAGGAGATGAAGTCATGAGGACAAAAAGCGGGAATAAAACTCAGACACCTGAAAAATCATACACACACAGGGGAGAAAATAGATGGTGAATTAATAATGGTTTACTTGAGAGATAGTTTAGGCCAGGTAATGTACAGAATGAATATGCAGTTGCAGATGTCAGAAATTGTGAGCAGCCCAACGGTATATAGATTAATTACACAACATGCTCTATTGCGGCACAGACACTAAAACTAAGTCTATAAAAAGCATACGCATAGAGACCCGAAACAATACTACGCTCTTCTCACAACTTCCACATATGTAGAAATTACCTTCAGGGCGACAGCAATCCTCAGCAACAGAACATTCATCAATCAGATCTACAAGTTCCAGCCTAAACTAACTCATACTGATCCTAGCAATGACCAAAATAGAGAGAGGTGTCACAAGACTTAAAGGGACAGTACACTATAACTAAAACTAACAATCTATATAGGGAGGCTGCAGACCTGGAGCCGGTAGATATACAGCCCAGGCAGTTTTACGGTCATGTTATTCGTGATGTGTCCAATAGGGGGAGAAGGATATACAGCGAATTAACATAATTAATTTGACACTCAAAACTTACACATGAATAACGGTCCTGTCTATAGACTTTTACTAATTTAGAGGTTTTTGTTCATTTAAATAAAATTGCTGCAATGTAATGTACTGCATTGTTAGGCTATTATTATTATTTACAGACATCGATAAACCCTTCCCATATTTTAGCCTAAAAAACTCTAATTAAAAAACTAATTTCACATAGAGCTCCCTCACTTTTCACCTTACTGGTTCATGGGGGAACTCGTAAATTTTTGGTCCCGCTTCCCGGTCTTTCATTGCAGCCAAACACGCAACAGTTTTTTTTGTAATTTATGTCATTTTTTAAATAATTTATTACATTTTTCCAGTATTCCCTGCTCGTCCTTCATCATCCCGATCAATGGGAATCTGCTGAATTTTGTGCTCCAACAAGAAGTCCACAAAACACGTGACCACCTCGGAACCAATCGCATAACGGGATACCTCAGAACACTCAATTCCCTACTTATGGCCATACTCTCTTTACATATGGCTCTGGTTTCTTCTCCCCCTACTGGATGCATCAGAAACTACAGGGGTGTAAACCTGGGCTGTAAAAACTGCCTGGGCTGTAAATCTACCGGCTCCAGGTCTTCAGCCTCCCCCTTCTCACAATGCAATGCATTGGCAATAACAAATGGACACAAACATAACTGAAATTACATAATACATAGAAAGAACCTAAACTCATAAAGAGTCCGATCTCAGTTCATGTCCTACACCAGCCCACACTGGGCTGAACGTGACACATACCAGCTCCCTTGAGTTGTTTTTATCTGTTTTTTCAATTTTTACACTTTCTTTTCAATCATTTTCATTTGTACATTTTGTAGTTTAAAAAAATCCATATTAAAAAACATTAAATACCTACCCATATTTACATACACCTAGTGACTTAACCCATATTCAAACCATACATTATTTCTTATGATTCTGCAAGTGTTCATTAAAAAAGTTAAAATTTGCATGCCACAGTTTTCTCTTGTCTTTTTCTCTGTTTTATGTTGGTGCCATGCTGACCGTGATATGGGGTGTGCTGGTGTTTGGCTGGGTGGAACCGGGGTTCTGGGTTTGTGGAGCTCTATTGTGTTGATTTTTTTGCTTGTTGTTGTATTGGTCTTAATTTATCTTTTCTAGTGTTCCTGGATGGCGTCGGCTATATTATGGTGGCTGTCTGGTGCTGGCCACTCTCCTTCCTCATTTTTTATTGTTTGTGGTTGTGGTTGGTCTTGATCCTGTTCTATGGGTGGGGGTGATTTTGGTTCCGGGTCTGCTGTCGAGGGTGTGGTGGTGCGAGACCGGAGGGCCCAGACCAGGGAGTGGGGTACAGGAGTGTTTCTTGGCTTGGAGTGCTAATGTCAATGCCTGGTTCTGGTGCCAGGGCTGGTTCTGGGGTGTGGAGTATCTCTGGTGTCTGTTCTAGATCTGTGGGTGGGTGGGGTGCTGCATCTGACCTTTGGTGAGATTTTCATGCTGGTTCTGGTTCTTGAGCCAGTGCTGGCCCGGGTACTAGTCCTGGTTCTTCTGGTGGTGCTCTTCCTTTGGGGTCCGGAGGTGCCTCTCTTTGGGGGCGAGCCTAGTTGGTGTACGGTGTAGGACAATCTTTGAAGATGTGCCCCTCGCCTCACAGTGATTGCACCTCCTTTCCTGTGTGCAGTCCCTTGTGTGGTGCTCCTTCTTGCATATCTTCCACTGGATGAGTGTGCAGTCTGCGGCTAGGTGGTCTGAGAGGCTGCAGTTCCTGCACAGTTTGGTTAGTTTATAGTAGAACACCTGTCCCCTGTTGTGCCCTAATGTGATGGCGTTGGGAAGGTGAATGATTTCCCCAGCTGGGCCTCTTCTCAGTCTCACCTCCCACTGTGTAGCCCCCATCCACACCCCATCTTCATTGCATTTCCACTGAACCCCTGATTCCATCTTAGCATCTCATATTTGCCATGTTTGAATGTCCTGATCTCTCACTGTCTCATTGTAGAATATTATTGTCACTGTTTTCCTGTCTGCGTCCGTTATTGCCTCTATGGTGAATTTGTCCAGTAGTGCTGTGTGTAGTGCCAGGTTCGTCAAAAGCGAAAGTAAGAGAGAAGAAGATAAAGACAACAATGAGCAAGAGTGAAAGTTAGTGGGACACAACACTGACCTCTCTTTAACCACATAATTGAAGAAATACCAGGTTTCCCTTGAGGGGGTCGCCCGTGACAGCAATGGTGAAACCCTTATATAGCTGTACTATAGATGAACTAAACTACATCAATGGGAACACTCATCTCATTAATGGTTGCAAAAAATTAAACCATTAACCTTGTATAAGGTTCGAAAATGAAAGATTATTAGTATTTAATAATTAAACATAAAGTAATCAATTCATGAATGCTGAAGACTGGAAAATCAACAATACACAATTTAATGTGTACTTGGGGAGAAAAATTAAGTCTTTATTGTCTAATAAGCCAGCGCTTATTAGAATTAAATGAATTTAGTGTGTGTGACAACAACTTCAAAAGTTCAAAGTATATAAAGAAAGTATTTTCATGGATGTAAATATATAGATAATGGCATTTTGACTGAAACAACATTAGAAGAATATTTGGCATGTATTTTCCCCTGTCACACATTTATTTGATTAAAATGTATAATATAATAAAATACCTGCCAAAGTTTCCCCGAATTTTATAAAATGATATTGTTGTACCCCATAATATAAAATTATTAAAAAACGTACACTCTTAGAAAAAAGAGGTTCCAAAAAGTTTATTTGGCTGTCTAGGATAACCTATATATGTTTCCAAGAATAACCATATTTTTCGTTCCGAGTAGGATCCTTTTGTTCGGATCCTTTACGCAGTCTCGTTACCACAACAACTACGGGACGCTCAGAAAATAAGTAGTCATAGGCTACACCATTTGTTTACGACGTGTCTTTCTCAGTCATAGTGAAATCCTAAGCAGCTTTGAGAGATTTTTAAGTTAACTTATTTGTTGTACGGAACTGTGTAGCAGAATAATGCCTCCAAAGAAAAAGAAAATTGATATAAAGTCAAAGACCAAAAAGAAGAAAACAAATGGTACAGCTAATTATATTTCATATAATTAATGTAAAAGTTTTGATATAATAATGTTTAATTCCTAATTATGTAAACTTATGCTTGATAGAAATGGCAGACATCGCAAATATACATTTCAGAGCACTGTAATTCACTGTGTGCAGGGGAGGATGAATTGTCAGAGAAGTACAAACGAAGTGCGTTGGACGTTGCAGTTCTCACAGATCATCTCGGTGAGAACCTGCACTTCTACTTCCGTAAAATGCACAAAGACTTAATACACATAAAAACACAAAGACTTTAAAACACATGTATTTTAGAGAAAAATGGATAAAGAACGTTAAACATAATTTTTAATAAGATCATAATTTAGAGATTAGATCAAGTCGCTGTTGAATCAGGAAGTTTCTGCTCTCGTGAGCAAATTAATTTGTCACAAACAGACCTACAACTGATCATGTTAGGAGGGTAAAATATACAATGTAGCCTAACTCAGATTCTGAACACCAAGGGACCCAGCAGTTCCTTTGATGACAGTTTTCTAAATCTAACTACTAAATTGTTTGACACACAAATACATTCAACAGCGCTGCGAGGGGATATTGCACGGCAGGCACAGTCTGTCTGTCACGAACTGAGAACTCGCATGCGGGACATGGAGCAGGAACTCCATCATGAGAGACTACACCACAGAGACGTCAGTGCAGGTTGGTGGAGTGAACCAACTGGTGGAGGGAACCAACTCACACAAACACGAACGCACCCACACACACGAACATAACACAGGCCCGGAGCTGAAAGGGGGGCATGGATATAATCTTTGCCTCCGCAGTACTGTATCCCAATAAGCATTGCAAATGGTATATCTATTAGAAATGCCCCCTCATTGCTAAAAAATGCCCCCACAGTCATTTCATCCTGGAGCCAGGTCTGGTGGCCTGTGTACATCATTTCGTGTATGGACTGCCCATGCTGTCCAGTCATTCTATTTTGGACAAAAATAAAGTGTAATCAGTATATTCAAAGTAGTTCTGCATAGTTATGGTGGTCTCTAAGTAATATGTAAGGATATAATATTTTCCAGGTCTCACCTGTCAGTATATGACCATACAAACAGACATGACGATCAGAGTGAAAAAACTTGGGGATGAGGTAATCTTACTAAAAGAACAGCTTGGTAAGATATTGAACAGCAACTGAAGTGTATTCTGTTCAATAATATTTTTGTTTTGTTTTAATAAGCTTCAGATACATTGTAGGCCTAAGTATATTTGGCACCTGTGTCAGCTCATTGTCAGCAGGAGTTGAGTACCGAGAGGAAAAAACATGAACAGACACAGCAAGAGAAGGATGCCACAATAGCTGACTTACAAAAACAACTGGAAAACATGGAGCTTGACTGTGAAAAGATTCTGCATGTGAGTGAATTGGTTTCAGCTTATTGAGATCACACAGAATGTTTATAAAAGGAAATTTGAATATTGTGTGCATAAATGCTGTACTTACCTGTAGCTAGTAATAACCATTTGTCCATCAACAGTTATATACAAGTACTTAAGCCATATAAACAATCAAAACATGACAGGTGTATTCGAAACGAGCCTGCTAAATGTTATTAATTTTGAAAGGCAATATTTTTCTTGGATATGTTGCCTTTTTTTGTGTCTGCAAAATGTATAATGAGCAAAACATGTTTGTGTTAATGCTTTGACATGGAAATGCAAAAACATTTCAGGAAAACATGCAGTTTATAAATTTACAGATTATATACTGTAAAATATACACAATGTAACTGAGTGGGGGAAATGTGCACAATACATGTAGAAACATTTCAGATTTGTCCTGCATGCAGGGGTGCTGCTGAGGATTTTGGGCCCCATGAAAAGAATCTTGACAGGGCCCCCAACACAGCTGAGACTTATTTATTGGGGGCTTCTCTGGGCCCTCTCTTAGTCATGGGCCCCGAGAATCGTCATCCTTTACCCCCCCTTTACAGCACCCCTGCCTGCATGTATAAACATAACATAATGGAACCCAATTCAGTATAGCACATTACCTGACTCTGGTCAGAAGTTATGCACTATACAGGGATTAGAGTTCTATTTGGGACGCACTCTGATACATATCTTACATCTTCCCTACCAGGACACTTTAGATAGTTTAACAACTCACCTGGCTGAGGCTCGACTGCAGTGGAAGGACGAGAGCTTGGCATCACATCAACAGTACAAAGAGTTACTCTCTGAGTTTGGGTTGAACTCACTGGATAGTTGAGAAGCCATTATTACTTAACAAGAGTCAGATGGGTGCGTACGGAGCATCGCAGTAAAAGTGCAAATCTAAAATCAGGTCCCTTGTTTATTTAATGATATTATAGTTTACAACAATTCGGCTACTCTGACATGCTTAATTAACATGGGCTCTAGTGTACCATTGCTAAAAGGCACCACTGAATTTCATATTAGTCACGTGTCACAGGAGAGGAAGGATCTTTTTACAGTCATAATTATTAACATTACACGGATAGAAATTAACTGATCCCTGATCAGCATTCCTAATCTAAGTGGTTAATACAACCTGAACTTAACCCTATAGGCATGCTTTTATGTCAGATATCTTAATAAACCATTCTGCTTTTACCCTTTTCACTTTTAAAGCACCTTGGAATACATTTTAAAAGTGAATTTGTCCTGAGAATTCTAATGTTTGATGCGTGAATTATATATGACGTGTAGGTGTTGATACTTTTTTGAATTAGTGTAAAATCACAAACTTCAGAAGAACTGTTTTTAACATGCAGAACATACCTCTGCTATGACAAGATAAAACAATATAATATTTCTAACATATTTCTAAACCTTTCTTGTGATGTGCAGTACACATTGTGTAATTTGTCAAAAATTGTCAACCTGTGATGAATTTTTTCACAGTTGTAGTCTTCTTTGAACACTAGTGTGGTACCTCTTTATGTCCACTAGATGTAGCCAGTCATTGCACATTTTACTCATGCTTGTAGGTGAATGATATGACAGCAGATTTCTGCATCACAAACACTTTGTTCCAAACAAAAACAAGACTTTAAAGAGTGGTGTAATGTCTGACAGTCATAGAATTATATCAATAGTGGTTGATGCTGCAGTGGAAGATTATTTAATGTTTGACTCTTTAATAATCCTATAGGGTTTACTGCAGTGTATATACATGTAAATGTGCCATTCAGAGGTTCACTACACTCACATTTTTTCCACAGAAACCATCTACGACCGGGCATTAATTATAATAGAATCTCATGATCAAGTGGACATTCTATTGTGGAAAGGCAGACTTCACAGGTGCCAGATGAATGATGTGCAAGTACATCTGCTAGATAGGAGGCTAGTGTGTCACAGGCAGTGTTGGGCATAGTTACTTTTAGGATTACTTTTTAGTTATTTGATGAGTTCACAAGTTTTGGGAAGTGCCTATTTAAGACAAAATCATCAGGTAAATGGAGTTCATATCTTAACAGGGACCTATAAAACAAATAGAAAGAGTAAAGAAAATATCAATCATGGTCACCAGTAAGATATTAACTCCATTTACCTGATCATTTTGTGTTAATTAGGGACTTCCCAAAACTTGTGAACTCATCAAGTAACTAAAAAGTAATCCTAAAAGTAACTATGCCCAACACTAGTCACAGGGTCATTCCCTAATCCTACTCCTTCATGCTGAGAGCCGATCAGAGGCACTAGGTCCTATTTTCTTAGTCTTTTCTATAACTAAGGATGTAACCATCAACCCTTCAATCTCAAACTGACCACTAAGCTGGTATCAATAATGACCAATTTCCCCCTAAAAGCTACTTGCATACATTCATAATGTAATTTAGAATATAACAATATTTACATTTTTAACAGATCTTCAGTGAAGGTTGATTGAAGCAGAGAGTGGCAATATAAGTGGCTACAAGCCAAGCAGGATATGAGGGCACCAAGAGGGGACAGAAGTAAATAAATATGTACAAACATTTCCTGTCTTGTATTTCCATCACTGTTGAAAGGACATAAACTGTTTATAATTAAAATAATATAGTCATAAAAAATAGATGCAAGGAAATAAAGAACAACGAGGTGCAAACAATGGAATGTCGAAGACAAATTCTAATAGTTTCCAAAATCCATGGCCCAGGAAATATGATTACCCTAGCCATTCAGCGTAGCTAGATTAAATGTAATTTTCCCTGAGGGAGAAAGGATGAACAGATTTAACTTCCTAGACTCTTAATTTGTGAGTCTTCTTCACAGACGAGTGCAGTTTTTTACTCTCATCCCTTAGGTAATGAGTCATTTTCTAAAGGATTAACACATTTTGTGCTTACAACCAATTATGTTTTTTTATCGCTTTGGTGTGATTTCCACAAGTTCATGGTAAACTTTCTGAATGCTCGGTACAAAACGTAAAACAGACCTTTAAAAATTCAGTTATTTTAAAACTAAAACCACCATACCTAATCAATGTTTTATCTGGAAATACATGTTTCATATTACAACATGTTTTCATTAAAAGCAATTACTAGGCTTTGCTAGCTGTAAACAGTAAGAAAGCAATCAGGGCTAACAAACATAAGCTAGTGGTGCGGGTTAGGACTGTGCCATTTGTCTCTGGTGCTCCCACCTAACGTTGATTGTCATACCTAAAATGTTTTGCTGTGGCTAAATAAAGGCATATGGTTGCCATGAGTAATCATTTGTTTATTGACCTGTCAAAAGATTTACAATTGACCTTTGTCTTTTGCTGAAAAAAAAACAGGCCCTATTGGGCTTGGCCATAGACACCTACCTGCATATGATTTTAGAATGACTTCTGTGATAGATCACAGGTTTTATTGTCATTGGATTTTACACTGTAAAACTGTCATTTATGTAGTTGTATTTTACAACGTAAGACTGTCATTTATGTAATTGTATTTTAGTCTACAAGACTGTCATTTATACAGAGTACACCCTGTAATACAGTAATTCATGCCTTTGAATAGCAGACCATATTCTGTTTGAGACCCCAATGGGAATGTAACACATCATTTGGTTTTAGCATCCCAGCAGGTTTTTCCCCAGGTACATGAACATTGATGTACTGTGGTATAATTGATAAAGTTGATGTTGTTGCGTGGAGACATGGCATAGATAGAATTGGATTCAGTGAAATAGGAGGATGGAAATAAAGGGGTTGAAGTGAGAACACTGCCAATATTATCATCTTTATCCTGAAGACTGTCTTTCCTACTAGAACCTGTAGGGGTCGCTGCTGCTTTAAGCTTTGAGCTGTTTTTTTTCTTGTAAACAGCAGGCCCACAATGATTAAAGCTACCATGAATTCCCTCCTCAAAAATAGCCAACCTTAACACAGAACTGTGCGTGTGTGCATTCATGCATGTGCGAACATAATTTTTCTTTTTTGTATAAAACATTATTGTTCCACTTTAGCGGTAAATTATACACCACTGAGCAACATCTAGTGTGAATAGGTCTAATCACCATTCTTGTTGAAATTCTAAGAAAGTTTAGACAAGAACTGTGATCTAACTGTCGCACATATATGTGGTGTTTATCTGAGTGATATACTGGTGGAAATAATGTATCCTAGCACACTACCTCACACTTTGATCACTTTCTTAAATTCTAGTCGACAGCAGGACGTATAATAGGTTGCTGCGACTGGCTTACTCGTACAACCTGGAGATAGTCTCTAGCTGATCAACCCTAATATGTGCTTGCTGTGACTGCTCACGAAAGCCTTTGAATATTAAATCTATGTTATTCAAGACTTGCGCATATGTGCGATTGAATGTGTGTGTGTTTGATTACATGTACCTGCACGTGGCACAGAGTGTGTCTCTCTGCTGAGATGTGCATATTTTTCCAGAGCAACTTTATGTCGAGGTTGATGTGGGTTCCAGTCACTCACACAATCTGGCTGCTAAGCAATCAATGTTTTCCCATTCGAGGGCCATCGATCAGGGCAAGTTAAGAGCAAGGGAACCAAACAAAGTAAATTAACCTCCATTTTATTTATCTGAATGACAAACAATGTCAAGATGTTTTGGTCAATGTGTCTAACATTGTGTATGTGGGAACAAAAGACAGGGATGCACACCCTGAAAAGCATCTCACCTTGAATTTAAATTTACCTACTTGGCTCTGAGTGCCACCTTTTCCACAGCAAAATTGATTATTGTATTGTTTTGCCACTGTGAGCAAATCAATAAATTCTCAGTTTTTGGAATTTGTGATGTATTTTATGAGCTATCCTTTTTCCAGTGTTATTTTATGTGTTATTGAATCAAATAAATAATTGCAATCTTATTTTTTCACATTACGTAAATATTGAAATGCAGACAATGAGGAATGTACATGAATTTCTACATGCAGTTGGTGATAATATTGACTGCAGTGAGATAATTGACAGAACGTTCTCATTATGTAAAAATCATAATGATGTGTACCTTGCTATCTTAAAAACTTAGTAATGCTTACATGTACCAACCAACAACAAAACAAAGCATCAGTAAACATATTTCTCCCTACGGAACTCCTAAAGGGCCATAATGAAAAAAAGAATAATGCATGAAGGGACATGAGTGAAAAACATACCTTTGAAAAAAAACATGGGGCATGAAGAAAAACCTCTATGGATGCAAAAAAATAGACAAAAATCCAGTGGTGTAAAGTAACTAAGTATTAATACTTCGTTACTGTACTTAAGTATTTTTTTCGTGTATCTGTACTTTACTTGAGTATGTATCTGTCTGCCAACTTTGTACTTTACTTCACTACATTTTATTACAAAAATTGATACTTTTACTTTTTACATTTTTTAAAACAAAGTCGTTACTCGCTACAAAATTAAAATTAGTCGTATAGGAGGAAATGCCCAAACAAATGATTTACTAATATCTCCGTTAAGTTGTTATCCAATCGCTTTAGCCATGCATTTAATATTGAGCAAATCAATGTGAAACCCCACCCACCAACAGCTGTAGTGTCGTCCCAAGTATACGGATGTATAAGCTTTGTT
>JACXGM010020495.1:0-17773 GCA_016801145.1 Umbra pygmaea | reverse complement strand
CCACACTATGTGTTTAGACACACTGAAGCAGCCTGTACAGACCACACTATGTGTTTAGACACACTGAAGCAGCCTGTACAGACCACACTATGTGTTTAGACACACTGAAGCAGCCTGTACAGACCACACTATGTGTTTAGACACACTGAAGCAGCCTGTACAGACCACACTATGTGTTTAGACACACTGAAGCAGCCTGGGTGACCACACTAAGTGTATATCCTGATGTTCTCACTGCTAACCATGAAGTGCGCTGACAGCAAGGAGGTTGTGGTCATAAAACAAGCTAGTAATGTAAGAATACTTTCTCACTATCTTTTTATCTCCCTCATTTATTCCCTGTCTATGTTTCTAATTCCCATTCACCGCTGTGTTGTCTTATTATTAACATTCGTACCAGTTTAGGTGGGATTGAGAGCCACACTACATCATCCACTGCAGTGAGATGGATGAGGCTATAGAACTTGTATCTAGGTCTCATTTGGATCCCACGCCGCCGTACCTGTCTGGAAAACAAACCACTGTGTAATTACAGGCAGCAGAAGCCCGCTTAAATACAAATTAACATGCTAGGCACATAGGGAGAGCTTGTCAATCAGAAAGCTTTCATTCACTCCATGGACTGGTGTATATGGAGCAGTGCAATATGGGGCGTGTCCTCGTAAGGTGCTGCTGGTCTAACATCTGTGGCCAGTTGACTTTAGAACACCAAAGAGGAGAAACTACACAAGGTAAGCGTGAATGCTTATTCACCAGTAGTTATACATTACTACCTCCTCAGTCTCTTAATTACCTCTGAATAAAGAGGTGGTCTTGAAAGGTTATTAATGCATACAATGACTAGGGTATAAAGTATTAAGGTTTTGAATTAAGTCATAACTTATTCCTTCATTAAATTACAAAACATAAATAGCACAGCCTTGAGGGTATCCAAGGCTACATTGGCTGTAACAGTCTGCACCCATATGCCACATATCATGGCTTTGATTCGAGAGTCTGAGGCCTCATTTAAAATCCATTATGTCTTCATATTGACAGACATGAAATCAGATAGGGCCTAAATGAGATCTTCTACTGTAGATAATTGATATTGCCAGAGTCCTGCAAGGACCTCTGTAGAAGAAAATTCTAAAAGTTTTACCAAACCAAATTATTATACTTTCTGTTTTGTGGGATTGCATGATAATTTATTCACTGTTGGACAGACAGTGAGTGGGAAACCCTGACCACACTTGGGCTGTCATCTCACATTCACAGACATTTCCAGTTAGATAATATTACCCCCTGTGGGTTGATGCTCATGTTAGCATTACACAGACTGCAGCCAAGTAAAATCTGCAGTAGTAAAGCTTTACTGTTACTGCTAGCTACACAGGTCAATGTTTTTGGATGTGGCATAAAACACAAACTTTCTGCCTGTGCTCTTGTTAGGGTCAAAGGTTGTGTCAAATTTACAACATAAGACCACGTCACCTCAGTGTGGTGGCCCAGACTGTTGGTTGCTAGAATACAGTACATTACATTTTCTATTATCTAAACAAAAAAGGGTCTAAAATTATCTAAACAAAAAAGGGTATTTTATTACCCTTTTGGGTTATACTGTATGTAAAATAATCAGTGTAAAGAGTTCTAAATGTAACAAAAATTGTTCTTGCATGCATTAAACAGCTGAATAACATTTTTTGTATATTTTTTTCTAAGAATGTAGCCTCGAAAACCATAAGTTTAAATATTTTACCTGAGTACTTTGAGACGTCTGACATTTGTGGATAGCTATTAGTGTGGATAACTAGCAGACTGCTAGCTGCTACTCTAGTTGGTCACTGTTAGTTACATTATGTCAAAGTAGGGAAAAGATAGTCTTTTTTGTGTATGTTGTGAGGTCCATCTGTGTAGTTATGGCTAAACGCTATACCTGCAAGCATAAGTATTTCTCATTTACTTTTCCACCATCAAGAGGATTATAGCTGCGACACTGGATAGACAATGAAATAGAGCAGACTGCTTGTCTAAGGGTACCTCCCACATACATAGTACCACCATTCCAAAGGGAGGTGATAAATGGATAGTTATTAGCAGAGAGGGAAGCAATAAAAGCTATGGCAGGAGGGAGAACGAGGGCAGGAGACATAGACAGACAGAGAGAGAGACAGAAGGCGACAGGGAGGGTAGAAACAGAGTGATGCCGTGTTCTGCTCTGTGGGCCACGCTGCAGAAAATTGCTGTGCTGTCGACGTATCAGCCAGAGAAGCAGAAAGTAGATGCGTAAGCGAAAAACATCAGAAGTGTGTCAGGTTTTTATTTAGTTACATTTGTGTTACCATTCATTACTCAACATTACTTTGGGGCTTTTAGCTAGTCGGTCTCAACTCTGCATGTGTAGAACAGTAAGAAAATTGAGAGGGAAAGACACCCAGAATGAGAGAGAGCCCGTGAGAGACAAGCTCACACACAGAGGCACACGGACAGAGGGAGAGAGAGAGGGAGAGAGAGAGAGAGAGAGAGAGAGAGAGAGAGGGAAAGAGAGAGGGAAAGAGAGAGGGAAAGAGAGAGGGAAAGAGAGAGAGAGAGAGAGGGAGAGAGAGAGAGAGATGGGGAAGGTAAAGGGTTTTTCCACACTGCAATTACCAGGGTGAGATGTGGTAAAGTGGAGGACAGGTTTATTTGGCCACAGGGTGATATAAATTATAGATACTAAGATGTTGGTACAGTATACGTATATTAGGTGGTAAACAGTGGAAAACCAAGAGAGCTAGCAGCACATTGCTGTCTTTTCTGGTAAATTACTCTGTGAGAGCTTCATAATATACACCACATACAAACACACACAAACACACACACACAAACACACACACACACACACACACAAACACACACACAAACACAAACACAAACACACACACACACACACACACACACACACACACACACACACAAATAAACACAAACACACACAAACACACACACAAGCACACACACACACACAAAGTACTGTATGTGGAAGCAATAGGCATCATGACATCTACTATTACATGTAGCTAATACAATAATGTGTTGCAATAAACAAACTTTTTGGACTAACTTCTTCCATTTGGGCCTGACTTCTTCCATTTAGGCCTGACCTCTTTCAGTTGGGCCTGACTTCTTTCATTTTGGACCTCTTCCATTTGGGCCTGACCTCTTCCATTTGGGCCTGACCTCTTCCATTTGGGCCTGACTTCTTGCATTTGGGCCTGACTTCTTGCATTTGGGCGTGACTTCTTGCATTTTGGCCTGACTTCTTGCATTTGGGCCTGACTTCTTCCATTTGGGCCTGACTTCTTGCATTTGGGCCTGACTTCTTGCATTTTGGCCTGACTTCTTGCATTTGGGCCTGACGTCTTGCATTTTGGCCTGACTTCTTGCATTTGGGCCTGACTTCTTGCATGTGGACCTGACTTCTTGCTTTTTGGCCTGACTAGCATTTTCTCAATTAGTAAATCATAACCCAGGTTCAGTATGAACTTCTACACATTATTCTGGATTCAGAAATCAGAAGACTGACATGAACACAATGAAGGTATTGTCAGCCTACCTGTAATTTGCAAATGACATAACTCGGAAATTACATAACTTTCAAACAACATTTACATTATAGTCATTTACCAGATGTTTGTAATTCAAAGAGACGTGCTGCCTGTTGTTTTCATAGAAATTAACTAATGTCAACAAGGTTCCCACAAACTCATTCCATGTTTCCCACTACTCTGTTCAATGTTTTGTCCGTCTTATCAACATTTCTAAGTCACTTTAAAAAAAGCACATTGAGGTATTGTGGTGGGTTCCCAAATGAATGCCCCACTATCCCCTACAAAGTCCTGCAAATTGCAGAGCACTAGTGCTTCTCCAGCCCACTGCTAAAAGGGTTTAATGTAGCAGGAGAAATAAATATGGCAGGAATAGAAATCTGGTTACCAGTCTTCTTTAACAAAGACCATTAAAACTGCTGCTTTCCTGTGATTGCATTATGAATTGTTGTTCCTTGACTGCCTGTCAGAATACCATGTTCCTTTCCCTCCCTATGGCCCTTGCAACTTGACTGTGCCTCAAGACGAGAGGAATATTTATCTCGCATACTGTAGAACGCACAACAACAAGCCGACTAGGGAAACAGATAAACTATTCTACTATGGGGATGTCTGGTTTTTCTATTCAATACTCGTGTTGTTTGCTTGGAAAAATGAAATACGGACTGTTCTAGCATCTTCAAAGTGCACCTCTAGGGATTTTGTTTTTTTGTTTTTCGTGTTCCATATTTCTTTGGCGTGGTGACAGTGGTTTTCAATGAATGCAGTGGAATCACTGCGCCTTGACCAGGACAAGATCCTGGGTCTTCATGAAATGGTTGCACTGCCACACACTGCTTTAGACCGCTGCGCCCCTTCGGAGGCCCGGCCTCTGATCTTTTTCTATCGAATCTGGGGACTGATTTCATGAAACGCACCTAGGCAAGCAAACTGACGATAGGCACAATTGCAATTTCCTCCTCTCCTTTATTAAAGCCTGCCTGGAGGTGTCCCAAATGCAGCTCTATCCCCAAAAGAAGGCAATGCGCCATGATGGTCCTGGTCAAAGTCTGAAGAGTCTAGGGTGTGAATTGGGAATCTGGCGTTGTTGCCAATAACTAGCCACATAAGGAGAGCAACGGCAGCAACAGCACCTCTGTGTATTATTTACAGAATTGTGATTCGGGGTGGAAACAGGTTGCTGTCCAGTGGAGCAGACAGGTGCTAGCCTAGCTATCAGAGAGGTTTAGAAGCAATTAACAGCTTACCTACGGGCGGTGTATCACACAGGGCCTTCATAAGATTCACATTGACAACGTCTGTCTACTGGCAAAGTGTTTTCATAATTGGGACATGACTCCATTACGTATAAGGTCAGGTGTTTTAGCTTAAGCCGTTTGTTTGTTATCACGAGGGCTCAGACGGTTGGGTCGCAAAATCAAACACTTTTTTGTTAATAACAATGCTATGTTCTGTTATGACCACAACAAGGCACTGAGCACAGCTACGTTAGTTCATGTCCCAGCTCTGAAACTGCATCCACTCAGGAAATACTCCCCTAAATAGCTGGCTAATTAATAATGCATTGATCTACGAACACTCACTTTCAATTTTACAGAGCACTGTTGTACAATAATATTTCAAACCAGTCTCCATTTATGACATTTTTAGAAATGTAAATTTGGTTTAATGCCAACACGGAGAGGCGGGGGAGAAAATAAATAAATTATGGTAGCGCAAAATAACCTGTGGTGATCTATTTCAGTTTTTAAAACAACGGGCTTGAGAAAGATAAAAACGCAGTCGTATGACTATCATTTATTTAGAGGGTATTTCGAGAATCTAGCCAGGATCAGTGAAAGGCAAAAGACTTCCTTTTCTGCAGATACAATGGTGAGAGAGAGAGGCGGAGAAAGTTCAAAGTCATGTAAGGCTTGCGTCTCCAGACTGACGCAGCTTCTAACTCCAAACCACATCTATTTCCCAGCGCTAAATGAAAGATGCTTACACAATATGTTTGGTAATGGGCGATGGTTAAGCAGGTTATTATCATTAAAATCTAAATGGGACTAAAAAAGAGAAGTAGAAGGCCATAGTAAAGTTAATGTGGCGTGGCCCTGTTTTATGGCCACTCACAGTCTTTTTCATAGATAAACCGCTAGATCATTTTAATTAGACAGGGTGCTAATTGAGTGTGGGTCCTGGGGTATAGTGTGCCAACATTAGTCTGCATCTACTGCTACCCCCGCGGAGATCAAAAAAAGAGACAGCGAGGGTGTTAGAAAGACAGCCGGGGGGAAAGGGGGGTACAAGTGTGTGTGTGTGAGAGGAAGAAGGGAGAGTCTGTTTGTTTGTTGGTGCGTGTGTGTGTGTGTGTGTGTGTGTGGTGTGTGTGGTGTGTGTTCGCGAGAGACATAAAGGTATGTGGTCTCCCTGTCAACATTCCTTCTGACATCATCACCATCTCATCACCTACTCCCCGGTGGGCGAACGTTCAGGAAATGCCAGGAGAGATCGACGTTACAAGGTATCCCACTTTGCCTTAGAAAGCAGGTGGTAAAGGTCATGAAGCTCTGCCAAGGAGAGTCAGGTGAATACTGCGCCTACTTTGATCTAACTACACGGCACAAGTCATACAGGATCCACTGCTTTCGTGCAAAACTGCAATGTAGGCAGTGAGTTTCACAGAGCATCAACCCAGCTGCTGCCATAGATAGAACTGGATGTGATCAGTTATAAGAACCCAATGATAACAAGAATCACACTCTGCCGGTACACTCTGCAGAGTATATATAGAATACTGGACTGAGATCAGCTCTTAAAGATCCTCTGAGTCCACAGTTCATCAGTCCAGATCCTTTAAAATGCACTGAGGTCAGCCTTTAGAGAGCCTTCACCGACTGTTTAAATCTCACTGTGCCAATCCAACCACTGAATTGAAATCAGTTACTGGAGAACTGGAGAAAATGTCACAGTGGGCTGCTATTTCATCTTGAGATACAACCCTTGGGAGAAGGTCTTTAATAGAATGAAGATGCAACCAAATCACACCTGAAACTTTGTTACATCAATGTAATGAACACCCACACTGAGACACTCTAACACACACTTACACACACACACACATACACATTTAGACACACAAACATTTAGACAGGCACACACCGCTCCTCACTGTCAACACCCTTGTACTGCAGAAGCGGATCAGTGACCAAGCATATGATTGCACTCAAGTCATAGAGTCCAAGCGTCTCCTTCCAGCGTGAACCCGGCTACCACCGCTACCATGGCGATGGTTCAGGGAACCTAATGAGACCATTAGATTAGTGATTGGTTGCCTTAAAAACTCCTCATCCACTGGCTTTCTCTGAGCCATGCAGGAGATACGAATCTCAAGGCTTTTAGTGACATATGTGGTCTGAGATTTCACTCCGCTCTAACTGCAGGTGATATGTCTTGTGATTGTAATTGACCTATTGTGACTTGAAAGTCAATGCAGCGTCAAAGCAAGCACACTGGGCAAGTGTTGATCAGCCAACTGTACTGCAGTTTCATACTTTCATTGTATGTCTCGGAAAGCAGTTATGACTGGGAGTTTTAGTCCCTGGCTTGAACACCTCCCTAGGCTAAAACAAGGACACAGTTCTTCTTTGTCCAACACATTCTCATGGCGAAACGTGGGTAACCGTACGTAATGGAAACGTCGGTGACATAATGGAAACCATTACGTAGACAGAGTTACGATATTTCTACCAGAACATTTCCAAGAACAGACCCATCGGTTACATTAGAAAGTACTTGGGGAACGTCTAGTTCATGCATAACATGCTACATTAGGGAAATTAAGATTATGGTAAAGTGAGGTTAAGTTTATGTAAGGTTAAGGTAAACTGACTTGTTTATGTGTCGTACAGTACTAGGCTTCATGTTTCACTGACTCCGGAAACGTACACATATGAATTTTTGTTTTGTACAATTTTTTACCTAACGCCATGACAACAGCCTTCTCAGTCACATCAATACATTTTTGTTAAATGAAAACTCCCGGCCCTAGCTTTACCTGATTGGCTTTCTCATCTTTCTTTTTTCACATTTGTGGTGGGCAGTGTATAAATTGAAAGAGAAAGTAGATGCATGTAGTCGATATTAATACATTGCACAGACAACATGCTAGACAGAAAGTGGCAGCTTGTCACAAGCTTGATAAGTTTGTGCCAAGTGCCCTGGCTACACTTAAAATTCTGGCCAAAACCTGAGCTCTGGGGGACAAGTGAAGAATCTACTGTCAGGTTGCGGTGACAAATGGATTTATGCCATCGAGCAACACTCCTTCCATGGCGGAGTGAAAAGCTGGGCTGTGAAAACACATTTGTAAACACTAATTAGAAGAAGGGAAGGGGTGGAGGGATGAAAAGAGGAAGAGTCCCTTTGGAAGAGTGCATTATTTATGGCAGCCATCTTTTCCCACCTCGTCATATCTTCTTCCAGAGCAGTTAGGCTAGCGGTAAGCTAACGGTGCAAATCAAAATAAAAGCTCCACTTTCTAACCCTTAGCATCACTAAATGCAAGCCAAGCAATCAAATGCATTAGGCAACACACAGGGAAATATATGCCAACCAACTGTGCCTCTTTGCTGGTGGGCATTGCTGTTATAAAGCAGTTGGCAAACAACAGTATTGTTCCACACAATAGAATCTTTTGACTTAGTAAGTACATTTCAGTTGAATTAATATTTAGTTCATTTGAGTGGAAGAATCGATTCTCACGATAAGTGTCTTCTGAATGTACTGGAATTACTTGCATATTCTGTCTGTTATTCAACAGTTGTGTCCCAGCCTGCAAAAAACATTAGTTTTCTTCACATTTGTGTTTTCATGTGAGTAAACTGAGTTCTCGGATTTGAATTGAATTGTGTTTTGACAGTGATATGTGGTTAAGTTTGCTTAATTGTCTTGAACTGTTAGTAACTCTGGATTAGAGCTTCTAATAAACAAATCATAAACACTTGAAATTTCAGCCTGTTTGCGATTGTACATTTAACAACTGTGCATTGTCAGAAGACCAGTGAATGTTCATCTGTATTAAAGCGGTGGGGCTCTAGAGGGAACCATCCTATCTGTTCTGTATCCATAAATATGTGTGTGCATTCACACACTCCACAACAGGTAGCACATGCGTGGGTGCGTTTCTGCATACATCGCTGCAAATAGATGTAGATATTTGTAGTGGCCAGCACACTTCATTGACAACCTGACTCACTTGGAAAAAAAACACTCTGATTGGCATGCAAATCCACATGTATTTTCCTCCTGGATGTATTAAGGACAGAGCAAAAACACGTGTTTTGCATATTGAAAACATGAAACTTGGCCAATGATCACGCCAAGGCTTTACCTGTACTGTTGTCAAAAGTGTTGATAGTTAGACCCAGCGAAAGGTCTTAGTGGAAGTATCAACTTCAAAAACAAGTGCATTGATTATAGAGATTCTCAAGGTTGAAAATCACTTACAAAAGTGGCTTTTATGATACTAACGATCAGCATAGAGAACAATATTGGCAGCCATTTTGGCAGGATGAAGGGACCCTGCCATTATTATAAGCACCACTGAGGCCAAGGGATTGAGGGACTCGATACTCAGGCCATCTCTACACCCCCCATCCCCCGTGGGGAGTTGAGGCTCATATCCACCCAGGGCTCTAGCACACAGAAAGACAGAGACCACATTATCCTTGTCTGCATGCCTAACCGGACACCGTCTGCCTTGGGTAACATCAAACCACTACTACCATCGCCCTCCTAGGGGGAATAGTGGCACAAGTCAGAGCTTGGCCTGAACAGAGCCCATCACGCAGGGAGGGGGGTCAGAGGAGAATTAGTCTTGGTGTTGGCATAATGGCAAGTGAGTGAAGGTATGGGTGAGGCTGCAGTAGACTCAGCGACCCATTAAGTCACCCACTGAACCGACTGTTCCGCTCTCTCGCACTCACATTCACACACACGCACGCTCAAACCCCAACCGCTGTGGTTGAGTTAGAGCTGGAGGACTGCAGGGTCCATCAGACAGGCCTTGAGGGCTTAATTTATCATCCATACAATCAAGATCCAAAGCCCAATGAAGATAAAGTAGTCCAGTAGTAGAGAGCTTGAAACAACACACTGTGTAGCCAGTCTCTCTCGCCTGGCATAAAGGAAAGTATTTCAAAATGAATGCTTGTCTCTGTCTTAAAGATAATTATTGGAGATTTACAGCTAAGGCGGAAACAGAGGTAGGCAGACGGGCAAAGACAGACAATACACCCACCAACCTTGAAGCAATAGCACACACACACACACACACACACACACACACACACACACACACACACACACACACACACACACACACACACACACACACACACACACACACACACACACACACACACACACACACACACAAACACACATGCATACACCCGCGTCAATGCACGCGTGCACACACATTCGCAAACTCTTATCCAAAATCGCCGCAGCCTTCACTGCGGGTTAAAAAACAAGTGCATGCAGCGTGTCATAATCATTTCAGACAAGAACTGAAACTGCAGAATTATTTCTTTTTTCATTCGCTTCCAAAATGAAGAAAAAAATAAGTGAAAAGGAAGCTGAAACAACACAATATGAATGAGCCCGATGGCTTATGCTCTGCTATTGGCATGCATGGTTGTGTAAATTACTTTGATTCATTTCGCCTCATTATTCCATTTCAAATTAAGACCCCTCAACCCGCTATTGAAATAATTTTGGCATTCCAGCCCTTTCTGAATTGAGATGTTCTCACTAAGACTGACTGAGATGATAATTTAACAGTAGTGTTAGCGAGATCACAGCTGTGTCCTATCATTAACCTGACCTGCCAGCTCCATTGTGACCTTATTGCAAGCTGTCTACACATGTACAGGGTGAGATACAGGTTGCTTCATGTTTACCTCTGACTGATTTTGGGGACATGGAACAGCTATTGAACACAAACCGCCTGCTGTTAGAGACAGCCTGCCAATCAATATGATTATATTATTGACCACAACTGCATATATCAATGCTACTTTAAGGCCCAACATGGTAATGATGTGCCTGTTTGCTAGGAAAGTTACAGTTACATTGCGATCATTGCCGGGATGAATTCATGGACCCAGATTCTATTATAGCAAATAGCATTGTCTCTGCCTTGTATTCCTATGATAGCCCACTGCAGATGCCGCTGTGATGTAGGAAGCCTAATGACTTATATATTCTACACCCCCCGTTGGAGTGTCTTTGTAAGTGCACGTAACAAGTGCAACTATAATGTAGCATTTTCAGGGTGCGATTTTATATTTTGGAAATGTTGACCATTCATAGACACATTTATAGACATAGGCTACGTATTTAAAATGCGTAGCCTGAAGTGCACACAATGAATAGAAAATCAATTTAAGAACTGCGAAGATTTAAACGACAAGAACAAATTAGCATTTCAAATAACAGTCCATTTAATTCCCAGAGAAATTCCATCATTTCAAGAGTTCACTCTGTCCAATAAATTGAATTGGAGGGAAAATATAATTTCCAATACGACGAAGTAAGATTTTGGACTAGCCTACATGAAAAATCCAACAAGTTAACAGTTGCATTTCAGTCGTTTTCATTAAATCCAAATAAACTAGAAATAATAACCGACTTCAACTCTCTGAATGGGCCGACATAGCTTTGAAATTATATTAGCCTATGTGAAAAAATGCTGCTTTAGCCTATCGCTGTGCCACGGAATCTGCAGCAAGCATCCGTGCGCAATAACAATGCCAGTCCAATGTGGTACCCGAATGCAATTTTCTGGCGTTGCTCATTATCAGACAGTTTGAGTATAGTGCCCCGGGGTGTGCAACTGAACGAATGCACCTGTTACTGTGGGCAAGCAACTCGCTAAAATCTTCCAGTAACTCATGCACAATGCGATTGGATAATGATGACTATGATAAGACATTGCTTAGGTAACGAAATAATTCATATAAAAAAAGGGTAGAGAAGGGTTTATTCATTAAAAAAGCACGCCAGATGGAGAATAATCACTTACGCTGCTGTTTTGTCCCGACCAATACACCACTGCATGGTTATGTGCGGAGTCCCCGGTCAACGCAAAAGTAGTGCTGGTTAGTTTAGGATCATCTCTGGAAGTACCTTTCCCCTCGTCCCTTGTCCACTTGAACTCGGATCGGCCAAGTCTGTGTCCGTCCAGTAACGGACCAGGACTCCTTTTTTCATCCGAGGTCTCTCCCTCAAAACCAGGTCCACCGGTCCTCAGGCTTTCACTAAATTCGAGGGTTTCGGGGCCACTTCGCTTCGCTCTCGGTAGTGCAGCCTCCTCAGATTCGAGTCGTCGCAAATTATACACCCCATCAATATATTCACCATGGTAAGTTTCTTCTCTTTCAATGGGCCCGGTTGAATCATCCTGTGCGACTTTTACGCTAACTCCATCATCCCCGAATCTTAGCTCATCTTCGGAAACACTTGCCTGTAGGCCCTCGCTTAGTACTCCAGTATTTAGTTTAGAATCTCCCAGTAGCTGGTACTCCGGCTGGACCTGTTTCAGAGATTTGATCGCCAGGCTAGGACCAGCAGCCGTGCGCGTACCGGTATCCAGTTGTAATTCCTCCAGGTGTAGCTGGACCGGCGACGGGCACGATGCACAAGTTATCTTAGCCTTGGCATGTAGCTGGGTATGAGCGGATATCAGAAGCCAGGTAAACAGGGTTACGCGCAAGCCTGGGCAGAAGCCAGCCCAAGTCTCCATCGCTGGTAGAGATATAGAGATTTGGGTCTAACGCACTGAGTACTTCAACTAAACGACGACCAACTCCCTTCGAAGTCGGTGAGATTATTACGGGTGCCACGCTTGTGTTGGTATTTTGAAAAGTGCTCTTCAGTTAAACTGTTCACGTTCAAGAAACAGGTCGCGGGAGCCACCACATTGGGGAGGAGCTGTATCGAAGCCAAGTTGCCGAATGTGCGCCCGGGTGGGAGGGATGCTGTTAGAGAACGCGAGCGCAAGACAGACATAGCGAGTGAGAGAGAAAGAGAGGGAGAGAGGGAGGGGGGAGATCTGAACAGGAGCGAGACAGAGGGAGGTAGAGAGATGTTCACACTGGTGGTGTGCTATCATACTGGTAGTTATAGCCCTATAGCAATAATTACAGTAGGCTATACTTAATCTTACAGTATGTAAAGAGATAAGATCTATTGATTTTCATACCCAAGTTAAATTTAAGGTAACTGTGTAGTGTAAACGAATAGCATAATCTAAAGCAAATGATAGGTGTAGGGGGGTTACAAGTTTACCTACCCATTTGAATATCACTGCATGTGGTTTGGGGGAGATTCACTCAGATGCCGCTCAATTCTAATTCCTCATTCTGTTCTTGTCCCACCTGTGCTCCTGTGTAGTTGTAGGGATGCCAACTTTCTTCAATGGGAGAACTAGAGCAAAGCTGATGTAGCAGGTGGGGGTGGGTTCACGCCCCATATATATATATATATATATATATATATATATATATATATATATATATATATAATGTTTGCATACCCCAGAATAATTGGTAATATAGGTACAATTTTTAAAGAAAACATGAGGGAGCGGGCAAAATATGTTTTCTATATTTCTTGTGGGATTCATATTCAACTGTATGTCATAACAGAATGGCACAATCATAAAACAAAACATGGCAA
Organism: Umbra pygmaea; assembly: GCA_016801145.1. NCBI lineage: Eukaryota > Metazoa > Chordata > Actinopteri > Esociformes > Umbridae > Umbra > Umbra pygmaea. The sequence goes on along the minus strand of JACXGM010020495.1, from coordinate 4,481 downwards.
CAAAGAAAATAATAAAATGATCCCTATTCAAAAGTCTGCATACTCTCAGTTCTCGATACGATGTATTTACCCCTTTAGCAGCAATGACAGCATGAAGTTGTTTGTGATAATTGTCTAAGAGACCACAAATTCTAACAGGTGTTATAGCTGCTTATTCATCTTGGCAAATTTCCTCTAGGTCATGCAATGTCTTTGGTTGTCTTGCATGAACCGCAGGTTTGAGATCTGCCCTGAGTGGCTTGATGATATTAAGGCCAGGAGACTGTGATGGCCAACTAGTCTCAACTTTGCCATGTGCTTAGGGTCATTGTTGTACTGGAAAGTCCAAGTGCGTCCCAAATGCAGCTTTGCCGCAGAAGAATGCAAATTGTCTGCCAGTTTTGTCTGATAACATGCTGCATTAATATTGCCATCAATTTTTTCAAGGTTCACCGTGCCTTTAGAGCACACACATCCCCAAAACATTATTGAGCCACCACCATGCTTCACAGTGGGGATGGTATTATTTTCACTATAGGCCTTGTTGACCTCTCTCCAAACATAGCGCTTATGGTTTTGACAATGAAGCTCTATTTTGGTCTCATGACTCCAAGTTACAGTGTGCAAGACGTTGTGTCAAGGTGTTGTTAGGCATATTGTAACTAGGCTTCTTTCTGGCAACTTGACCATGCAGCAAATCTTTGTTCAAGTTTTGTCGTATTGTGCTCCTTGAAACAACCACATCTTCTTTTTCAAGAGCAGCCTGTATGTCTCCAGAGTTTATCTGTAGGATTTTCTTTGTATCCCAAACAATTTGACTGGCAGTGTTGGATGAAACCTTTCTTGGTCTATCTGGTATCAAGAGATGCCCAAATCCTCCACTTCTTAATAAGTGATTCAACAGTACTGACTGGTGTGTTTGTAACAAGGCCAAACATTCAAGGGTATGTACACTTTTGATCAGAGCCATTTGGGTGATTTCTGTTATAAGGATGGTTTACAAGATTGCCAAACAAATTGTGTGATAAATAATGGCATTATTTGATCATTTTCCTTACACAACAGTCAGATATTTGCTTGAACAGTCATTTCAAAATCAATGCCTACATTTCTCAATTTCTGCTAGGGTATGCAAACTTAGGAGCACAACTGTATATACATACAGTAACAACCCATTAGGTACAACTTGCTAGTAAATGGTTGGGCCCCCTTTTGCGTTCAGAAGCTGTAAGCCTATGATGTAAAACTGTTCAAAATGTCTGTAGTTTAGCATGAATAAAACACAAAGAAACAATGTTTTCATGAGTTTAAGTCGCCACTTTTAAATTTGTATTTGACTCACGCCAGCCAACAAACCAGAGGCTACTAGAAACGAATGTGCTGCGCTCACATAGCTGGCATCTCGAGGCATACTGAGCTCTAGCATTCGGATGGAGCTGTAGCGTGCAGGGCCAGCGCACCATCAGTTGGATGGATTGGACGGTATTGGCAGGGAGTCCTACTATTCCCAGTAGGAAAACACAATCAGTGCCAAAATGAGAGAATCAGGTGGGATGGAGGGATAAAGGTAATAGAGGGAAAGAGAACAATATAATTTTGGTATGGTAGAAGGACAGCAGTGTTATATTCACACATTAATGAGTAGCCAATGACTGTTTTGAATAAGGAAGACAAAAGGGGGAAAAGGAGAAGAAAAAGCCAATCTATCTTTTCTAGAAACGTTACAATATAGGGAACCCCTTGGGCCTGCATGAAGCATGGCAATTATATCAGTGTATCAGCAGTGCCTGTAAGAATGACCTCAGCCATGACCGAGAATACGCTGTGGTCTTGTTGTAGTCAAAATAGCACTATGATCTGCATTAAACTTCTCAATGTCCAATATCATCTAGGACATAAAGTGCATGGCATCATATTACAGTCTGTAGTGCTTAAATCAAAATGAGTGCACTGTATAGGGAATAGTGTGGCATTTCAGAATTAGACCAAGTGATTGAACTGTTTGTGGGGATGGATAAATGACACTTAGCCGTTTATTGTTTCTGCTAATCTCCCTCTAAACCACTGCCATAGGCCTAGGGTGCCTTCCAAATGGCCCTCTATGCCCTTTATAGCGCACTACTTTTGACCTTGCCAATATGGGAATAGGGTGCTATTTGGAACACCTATCAATATTTTTCTTGGACTATGTGTTGGAATTGGACCATGACTTGTAAGGAATTATGTCCCGGTAATGTCAATATATCTACATTTACCACGGTAAGTGTATAGAATGATTGAATTATTGTTGAAATGATCATAGCTTTAATGAGAATTTAATGAAATGGAGTACCTTCTTTCGTGTCACATTGCCGCCCATCGATCATTTTAACCACTGCTGTCTAATGTAGCTGAATGTAATCCTTCTTAAGAGTTTTAACAGATCCAATCATTCTAAATCTATCAACATTCAAAAGAGTTGACTTTTTCAGATACCACCAGTGAATCAGTGTTGGTAAGCCATAATGTGACGCACTCAGGTGTTCCATATATCAGCCTATTGTTCCTGATCATAGCCCATAGCTAACAAGAGACAGCACTCCCTTATTCAATGAAAGATATCCTGTCTTCTAGCTTCTTATTTGCACTGTAATTGATGTCGGGTCAAAATCTACCTTTTCTCATTAACTAAATTAATATTTGTAGGTATTGCCTGCAAACCCTGCAGCTTAACATGACAGCCTGCTCAGTATGTAAAAATATGTGTGTAGGCTACTGTTACCGCTTCCAGCAAAGCAGTAGCACGCCGTAGTGGCCTGAAAGTCAATGAGTTCCAACTGAATTGAGATTCTTCTATAGAGGTAACACAATGTATTAAGCTCTGTATGAATTGGAATAGAAGTACTAAAAACCTTGAAGGCATCTACTAAAAACTGTTATAAATGTAATCAAAAAAAAATTTGATTACCGATACTTTTGAAAGAGCTTGAGGATTACTTTTAGATACTTTTACATTTGGGAGAAGTCTATTGAAGAATTCATCAATTATCAAAATATGCAATATATATTTGTCAATAAATAAGTAAACATTAGTACATAATATTGTACATTATATTGTATATTGTTACTCGGTGACATCGCTTTTGTGTGTCTTGGAGGGTTTGCGTGTCAAACTTAAATGTTTTGCCATGCCACATACATTAATTGTTTCTAGATGCTTTCGGTTTCACCTGAAAGACAGTGTGCTGTGATTGGTCAGAAAAATGTGCTCTCCTCTTTGTCTTTCAAAAAGGTGTGAAAGCTCATTACAAAAGCCATAGCCTTGATTGTTTTGGTAATCACAACCTGTGTGATTTGACTGGTTCAACTCCCATATGGGAACGAGGTGTGTTTCAAGCTATAGCATCCACTGACTAGACTGTGTTGGTCCTCTACAAATTATTGGCTTGCACCACACCACCACATTGGACCACACTCAGGGCCGCCCCTTCTGACAGGTGAACTTGGCGGTTGCCTAGGGCCCCACAGTAGTAGAAGCCCCCCAAAAGCCCCCTAAAACATTTGAAATAATATTATGAAATTGTTTTAAAGTAGGCTCACGGTTCTGGTAGGAGGGCCCCTTAGCAGAATTTTGCTTAGGGCCCCAGGGAGGTCAGGACCGGCTCTGCATTCATTTAACTATGTTTTATTTAGTGTGATATCCAGGATCTCCTGCAGTGTCTTAAAAATATGCTACTTAAAACATAGGGAGCTAAGAAAGAAATATAAGAAATTCAACAAAGAATTCTGTCAAAGCAAACAAAAAAAAGGAAAGATGAACAAAAGGCATCCATGGGGATATCAACAAAAATTGACTTGCAAATAATATATATTTCCCTGAATGACACACTAAATTAATTTCCTTTAAAGCAAAGCATAGAGCAACGCACACCAATATAGAATATGGAGTAAAATCAAGAGTGGAGCAAAAAAATACATAAAAAAGAAAGGAAAATGTTGAAAGATTTGAATCATATTGGAAAGTAAAGTGTGAGAGAACAACTGAATATGTTGCTTTCTCTCACTATCCAACTGAAGGCTGATGCCGGAAACTCTTAAATATCAGTTCAGCCAAAGTACTGTACATATGAAGCCTAAATGGATACATGTGAAAGCAACTAAATCTGGCTAGCTTCTTTAAAGCTACCGTGACCTCCGCTGGATTGGCACCCATGGTAAAATATGAGTATAATGGGCTGTGAATTTTTTTATTATTATTTATTCTCAGCTATCATTCAAAATGTTAACAAATATCTAAGTATTTTCTCAAATATACACTTATCAGCCATGTAGTGGGAAATTAATGTTTATAAGATCCAAATAGTGACTCCTTCAACAGCTGGTTTCTCATCCCTCCTGGGATGAATTAAGATTCATGGAAAGGGGGAAACCCCAATGTATGTCACACATTTTAACCTGTACCTATGTGATTTTGGTTGTGATCCACCCATAAAGGGAGTTTGGTAGTATTACTTGTAAAGGTT
>JACXGM010020494.1:0-17772 GCA_016801145.1 Umbra pygmaea | reverse complement strand
ATTCACCCGCACTACCCGTTTGGGTTTACCAGGTCTGTCCAGAGTCTTCCCCCACCCCCTGACCCAACTCACCACCAGATGGTGATCGGTTGACAGCTCCGCCCCTCTCTTCACCCGAGTGTCCAAAACATACGGCCTCAGATCAGATGAAACGATTATAAAATCGATCATTGACCTTCGGCTTAGGGTGCTCTGGTACGAAGTACACTTATGAGTATCCCTATGTTCGAACATGGTGTTCGTTATAGACAATCCAAGACTAGCACAGAAGTCCAACAACGAACAACCACTCGGGTTTAGATCAGGGAGGCTGTTCTTCCCAATCACGCCTCTTCATGTGTCCATCATTGCCCACGTGCGCGTTGAAGACCCCTAGCAGAACTATGGAATCCCCAACTGGAGCCCCATACAGGACTCTTTTCATGGTCTCCAAGAATGCCGAATACTCTGAACTCCTGTTTGGTGCATATGCACAAACAACAGTCAGAGTTTTCCCCCCAGCAACCCGCAGGTGCAGGGAGGCGACCCTCTCGTCCACCGGGGTGAACTCCATTGTAGTGGCACTCAGCCGGGGGCTTGTGAGTATCCCCACACCCACCCGGCGCCTCACACCCTGGGCAACTCCGGAGAAGAAAATAGTCCAACCCCTATCCAGGAGAATGGTTCCAGAACCGAGACTGTGCGTAGAGGTAAGCCCCACCAGATCTAATTGGTAGCGATCCACCTCCCGCACCAGTTCCGGCTCCTTCCCCCACAGAGAGTTGACATTTCACGTCCCCAGAGCCAGCCTCTGCTGCCCAGGTCTGGTCCGTCGAGGCCCCTGACCTTCACTACCACCCATTTGACAGCGCACCCGACCCCAGCGGTTCCTCCCACAGGTGGCGGGCCCATGGGATGGAGAGGGAGGTGCCACGTTGCTTCTTCGGGCTGTGCCCGGCTGGACTCTGTGGCAAACCCGGCCACCAGGCGCTCGCTGAGGAGCCCTCCATCCAGGCCTGGCTCCAGATGGGGGCCCTGGTCTTCCTCCGGGCAGGGTCTCTCTCTCTCTTTCTCGCTTGTTCATTGGGGTTTTTGGTGAACCATTCTTTGTCTGGCCCCTCACCTGAGACCACTTTGCCATGGGAGACCCTACCAGGAGCACAAAACTCCAGACAACACAGCCCACAGGTTCATAGGGACACACAAACCTCTCCACCACGTTAAGGTGATGGTTCCCGGAGAGGTTACTGAGGTAGTAACTTTAAAATCCTAATTACTTTTGAAACCTGTATTATAGTCATATTTTAGCTGACGTTATAGAACGTTTTAGCCTAAATATACTTTACCAAGTTTCTAAAATCAACTAATTTATAACATAAATTTAACATGTCAATTTACAGCACTTTAAACAGCGTTCATATTTTAGATCATACCAAAAATCACCTTTGTTATTCGCTGTTCTCATGCAATTCAATGCATTCAAATTACCCGCTTGGAACTATTTGGAGACCCATGAACCATGTGACCATACCACGTGACTGTAGCCCGGGGCCAGTAAACAAATATGTCGGGCCAGTACTCAATTTTGCCATTTAAATTAATAGTCTTGAATTAAAATGTTTGTCTGTAATATTTGTCCCTCCTCTGCTTTATCTTTAGCTTATCACAAGTTAAAATCCATGTCTGTCATAGGCTGTTTCTTCTCCCTCCTCTGTGTTTGGCACTACCAGTGTCGTCTTTTTGACCAATAATATTTTATTGCTTGTCTGTTTTAACCAATCAAAATGTTGTATGCATCAGCGCAGGACCCAAAATAATTTGATCCTTTAATCGAAAGAACGGTTTATGTCGGTCGAAAATAAACCATCTTTGTTATTAAATTATTATAATAACATCTTTGTTATTAAATTATTATAATAACATCTTTGTTATTAAATTATTATAATAACATTGGGCAAATATAGGTGATTTCAGTACAACAGTTTTAATACTTTCCTTCCGATCTTTTTAGGAATTAAACAAGGGCAAATAAACAAATCAGATTTGACTGCATCTTTTAAACCTTAATGGAGCAGCCAATCAGAAGCTTTCTTGTTAGAAATCACCTTCCCTCTTTAAATGATGCAGCCAGCTCGTGTGTCATAGCCATTTTCCTTTAATAAATCACTAATATTGTGTCCAGACTTTGCCATCGCTAAAGTCCTTCTCACAAATAGCTTTGCCAAAGCTATACTTGAAGTGTCATGACATGATTGCAGACACGCTGAAAACAGTTTTGCACTTAACAACACAAAGCCTTATGAATTAAACACACACTTTATTGAGCCAGACTGGAAGCTGTAAAACAGATGAAAACAGTCAGTTTATTTTTTGAAAGATCACACAGGGGAAGCAAACATTCAGGGACTGAACAGGACTCACTCGCCTCCTGGGATCTGACTGTTTATAGCAAAGCCGCAAACTTGAATGGATGGACACAACTACAGTGTTTGGCTGTAAACAACACCTGGGAATAGGTATAAGGATGTAAACAAAATGACAAAGTTATTCATCATGACAATTATTAAGAAGAAAAATTAAGGAAATTTTGTATTTTTTGCATGAATACAATTCAGATGCAGTTATTGTGCGAACTAATATAATTACATGTAACAGTGCTAATTTTGGCAGTATTTAAGTCATTTTAGTTTTTTACAGTATAACTCTGGACAACAGGTCTTCGGTGGTTGGACAAGGTGATCAGAATGTGCTCATGATGGAAATAATATGTTGGGCCTATTCTATGTTGCTGAATTAAAATAATCTTAAATACAGTCATTATATCAGATATACAGATTTATAAATCATTTGAATTACATGAAAAAGTTGTTTAAATCATTTTGATACACTTGTATATTATTCCACATAGTTTAAAGGCCCAAAGATGAAATTACTTACTTTTATTTCTCTTATCATTTCAATACCATTAGAGATATCAAATTATACTTGGAGTCTGCATGGCATAGTGGGCTAAGTTGCTCCATTGCAGGACAGTCTACGTCATGATTGTCATGGGTTCGATCCTAACCATGGGTTCTTTGATTTTCCCCAGGCCTCCTGCACAAGGCAGTATCCTACCACGTCACTCTCCAGCGACTCCTTGTGTTCAGATTTGGCACCTGTAAATTTGCAGGAGTATAGTCGGTGAACGTAATCATCCCGTGCATGATCCGACTAAAGGCTTTGGTGTTGGGTGAAGAGTGCAAAAAGAATCCGCCGCTTGGGCGACGTGGTTGGGTGAACCATGTGCACCCCCCTTGTCATCCCACAGATCTGTACAAGGGGTTGCAGCTGCCTACAAGGCAGAATTAGAGAGGGAATTGGGAAGGGACAAAGTCTGGAAAAATCACAAAGAAAAAAAAAGTCAATTTATTCTGACGATATATTTTGTTTATATTGTCTAATTCTAGGACACATGTACTGCAGTAATTGTTGTGCTTTTCCAACTAATTGCGTCTGGGTTTACTCATTTTGGGAATTTCCTAAATAAGACCCAAATGACCAGGTAATGGGAGTTTATAACTAACTAATTACCATAATGAATAATTTTCTATTCACATCACAGATCACTGGTTATTAATGAACTCCCGTTATTGGTAATTTTGTTCTTAATCAGGAACTTCCCAAGACTTGTGAACTCAGCCACACTTAGTTTGAATGCACAACATTTACCTCTATACGTGTGTCTTAGGGCTGGGCAATATTAACTAAATATTATTTTTACAACTCACCTACCATGTTGTGAAGAGGGGAAAATACATTAATGGATTTAGTGTTTTGGTTACACACACAGAAAATAAACCCTGCATTTATGTAAAAAAACACAGGTTTTTATATTTTTATTTCATGAAGACAGAAACATCTTTTTGTTTTGTCTTTGATTTACAGTGGACACCTCTAACAGTTTCCTTCTTGGTGGGAGGAGCTTATCGTCAGAAGAGGCTTGCATGAAAACATCAGAGATGGGTGGGTAATTAAAATTCCATACAATCACTAAACTGTCTCAAATGTGGAATATTTAGTAACGCTTTGTTTACAAAAACTTAAACAATTTCACATTAATGCTTTTTACCAATTAAAATGTTTTCCTTATTTCAGAAAGACACAAACATCTCTGTTTTGTCTTTGTCTTACAGTGGACAGCTCTAACTGTTTCCTTCTCGGTGGGAGGGGCTTATTGTCAGGAGATGCCAACCAAAATTTTGACAATGAAAAGAAGAGTGCTTCTAAAGTCTTAAAGAAACACCAGCACAGACCTACAGGGGAGAAGCCTTATGGTTGTGATCATTGTGGAAAGACATTTGCTCGTTCTGGATACCTGGTTAAACATAAGAAAATCCACAATGGAGAACAGCTTTATAGTTGTGATCAGTGTGGAAAGACATTTGCTCAGTCAGGATACCTGCTCACACATAAGAAAATACACAATGGAGAAAAGCCTTATAGTTGTGATCAGTGTGGGAAGAGATTTGCTCAGTCAGTATACCTGGTTCAACATAAGAAAATACACAATGGAGAAAAGCCTTATAGTTGTGATCAGTGTGGGAAGATATTTGCTCAGTCAAGGTACCTACTTAAACATAAAAAAATACACAATGGAGAAAAGCCTTATAGTTGTGACCAGTGTGGGAAGAGATTTGCTCAGTCAGGATACCTTGTTCAACATCAGAGAATACACACAGGAGAGAAGCCTTATTCTTGTGAACAGTGTGGAAAGAGATTTGCTCAGTCAGGAGAACTGAATTCACATCAGAGAATACATACAGGAGAAAAGCCTTATGGTTGTGATCTTTGTGGAAAGAGATTCTCTCATTCAGGAAACTTGGTTGCACATAAGAGAATACACACAGGAGAGAAGCCTTATGGTTGTGATCAGTGTGGAAAGAGATTTGCTGAGTCAGGACCCCTGGTTAAACATAAGTTAATACACACTGGAGAGAAGCCTTATGGTTGTGATCAGTGTGGAAAGAGATTTGGTCAGTCAGGACACCTGGTTGAACATAAGAAAATACACACAGGAGAGAAGCCTTATGGTTGTGTTCAGTGTGGAAAGAGATTCAGTGTCTCCTCAAACTTAATTGTACATCAGAGAATACACACTGGAGAGAAGCCTTATGGATGTGACCAGTGTGGAAAAAGATTTGGCCAGTCAGGACACCTTGTTACACACAAGAAAATACACACAGGAGAGAAGCCTTATGGTACTTATCAGTGTGGAAAGAGATTTGCTCAGTCAGTACACTTTGTTACACGCAAGAAAATACACACAGGGGAGAAGACTTATGGTTGTGATCAGTGTGGAAAGAAATTTACTCGTTTAGGAAACCTGGTTACACATAAGAGAATACACACTGGAGAGAAGCCTTATTGTTGTGATCAGTGTGGAAAGAGATTTGCTGTATCAGGAGTCCTAGTTACACATAAGAGAATACACACAGGAGAGAAGCCTTATGGTTGTGATCAATGTGGAAAGAGATTTGCTGTATCAGGAGTCCTCGTTACACATAAGAGAATACACACTGGAGAGAAGCCTTATGGCTGTGATCAGTGTGGAAAGAGATTTGCTCGGTCAGGGCAACTGGTTGAACATCAGAGAATACACACAGGGGAGAAACCTTTTGTATGTAATCTATGTGGAAAGAGATTCTCTCATTCAGGATACTTGATTTCACATAAGAGAATACACACTGGAGAGAAGCCTTATGGCTGTGATCAGTGTGGAAAGGAATTTACTTGGTCACAGGACCTGGTTATACATAAGAGAATACACACTGGAGAAAAGCCTTATTGTTGTGATCGGTGTGGAAAGCAATTTTGTCGTTCAGGAAGCCTGGTTAGACACCGAAGGAAACGCCACAGTTGTGGGTAACCTTCCCACTTTCTTATGAACATTTTAGTTGACGCCATGGAGGGGGAATTTTTCCATCTCATGCTTTCTATGTGGCCTTTCTCCAGCTGGCACGTTAGTTATTTATCAACGTCTATCAATGAAAAGGGAAGTGCTGATATTGAGTTCACTACGATGAAATCTGTGAAATATTAATATTGTTGATGAGGACCACTAGAATTATCATTCAGATCAGTTCAGAAAGAAAATGCCACATTTGAGATGAACAATTTAATAAATATATAATTTAACATAACACACCTTATGCCTCTATCGTTGGCGAATGGTTCTGTACTTTAGGGCATCCACATAACATAGTAAAAAATACATACATTACTTCTATTCACAACCTGACCCGGCTGTTTATGAGTAACATAATCCTGATAGAAGAGCTTACCAAAACCCCAAAACCAGCGTAAGTAATGCACACCATCCACACCATGAGCCTGGCTCCCTAAACCCCCCCATCCAAGCATCAATCTCAGTGTAACAGCACTAGAAGCCGACGACCATCCATACTGTACTCGAACATGCACACTTGATGATGCCAAATATGAAGGTACACCACACCCCGACCAACTCATACATTCTCATGTATCGCAGCCGACCAGGCAAGACGTATTACATCCTATACAAGAAAAAACATGATTTGACCAACCCCACCGTGGTCATCTTAAGTGATGCATTTTCATGTAACCGCGGTCTGTACAAGCAAGATGTAATCATCTGATACAAAAGAATGAATGACTTGACGACACCTGACGTTGTGGGTTCATTTTAGGTTACCGGAATAGAACCGCTCAACCTATAATCCGGGCCAGCCGATTTGTTCGTGTTCATTTCACAGATTTTTCTGCCATTCTGTGAAACTGACACGGATTTTGAAGTTAAGTCTCTGTTGTCATTTCACTGATTTCTAATCACCTGTATAATGGAAAAAATCACTTTTGTTAAGCTCAGAATAAATGTATGTAATACAGTCATATTTTTCCAATATGATGGCTGCTACTCTCAGCTGCTCGGCAATTCATGTTGTGCTCTGTGCAAGATATTGCGGGATCTCGGTAACAGCTGAGAGTAGCAGCCATCAAACAAGTGTTATTTAAATATACTTTCTGGTGTACTTACAAACTTTTCAATGCCTCTTTTTATAAGTACAGAACCTATTTGTACTGTAAAAGTTTGGTAACATTCCAGGCATTATTAGTCTGGTTATTTATGAGATACACCCTTGGTTCCCTTAGCGCCTGCACTAAGCCATTCGGCTGATAGCTCTAACTCGAAAAATGTTGTTATAACTGAAAAAAGCTTATGGGGTGTTGTTTGGCTTGAGGTCAACATGCAAAGGACCTTAGGGTTATATTACTCCAAACCATCACTTTAACATAGGACACCTTTGATATCACCTTCACAATTCTTGCATACATTGAGCCTGTGAGTTTATGGAGAGTTTCTTCTTTGATTTTCTTTGCAGGATGTCAGAATAGCCTCCCAGAGCTGCTGTTGTGATGTGAACTGCCTCTCACCTTCATAGATCTTTTGCTTGAGGATGCTCCAAAGGTTCTCAATAGGGTTGAGGTCAGGGGAGGATGGGGGCCACACCATGAGTTTCTCTCGTTTTATGCTCATAGCAGCCAATGACACAGAGGTATTCTTTGCAGCACGAGATGGTGCATTGTCATGCATGAAGATTATATTGCTTCAGAAGGCACTGTTCTTCTTTTTGTACTGTGGAAGAAAGTGGTCAGTCAGAAACTCTATTAAGACTCTATCTGTCATGTTCACACCTTCAGGGACCCTAAAGGGGCGTACCAGCTCTCTCCATATTATTCCATCCTAAAACATGACTCTACCACCCCCTAGCTGACGTCGCAGCCTTAGTGGAACATGGTGGCCATTCACCAACCATCCACTACTCCATCCATCTGGACCATCCAGGGTTGGACGGCACTCATCAGTAAACAAGACTAAAAATTAGACTTTGTGTTTCTGAGCCGACTGCAACCATTTCTGCTTGTGAGCATTGGTTAGAGGTGGCCGAATAGTAGGTTTATGGACAACTGCAAGCAGCTTTAAATACCTGTTTGCTGCTTTGTAATGGCATATTAGCAGCTACTTTCTTAATCCGATGAATTTGTCTGGCAGTAACCTTCGTCATTATGCCTTCCTCTGCACAAACTTGTCTGTGCTCTGAATCAGCCACAAATCTCTTCACAGTACGATGATCACGTTAAATTTTTCGTGAAATATCTAATGTTTTCATACCTTTTTTGCAGCAGAGAGATCCTTTTTTTCCCCATATTGCTTGAAACCTGTGGCCTGCTTAATAATGTGGAACATCCTACTTAAGTAGTTTTCCTTTAATTCGGCTCACCTGGCAAACTAATTATCACAGGATGATTTCAGTCATCCATAGAGCCCGGAGAGACAATACCATCCACGAGTTTGATTGAAAAACAAATTATTTCATGTAAAGCACTTTGTGGATAAGATGTTATTAGTTGGTGATTTTAATTTACATATCAATGATGTAATTGGCTATTAGTATTAGTATTACTGAATCTTTTAACCTTCACCAACATATATCCGTTACAACTCACACTGGATACCCTGGATCTATTTTTTTCTCTGGGGTTAGAAATTGATGATCTTTCTTCCAGGCCAAGGCTTCATCCATTAGAAATGGGTGTATTTTGGCATCGTAGATGTATTATACAACTGAAATGATATCCGTTGTGAGGACGTCCTGATCACCAATATTGTTTTTTAAGTCTCTCTATAAATGCTGATTTTATATGCCCTAAAAGAACTCTACGATTGTGCATTATTAAGGAGAATACGGCTGATAACATACACTTTTGCTGTGGTATTAATATTAATTTAAATGATGTAGAGCTCATGATGCAGTCTTTAACCCATCCTTGTTCAATGTTGAAGATGTACTTTTTTAAACAGGCCTTCGAATGTGTTCTTCAGTCTCTGTTTTTATCTTTCAATTTATGAATTTGTACTTTGTTAATATTTATTTTATTGTATGTTTTATGTAAAGCACTTTGTGATTTTATATCTGTGACAAGTGCTCTTTAAATAATTTTAACTTAAATGTTATAACATTTGTGCCGGAACTGAATCTCAAGAGAAGGTGGATCACGCAGCAAGACAATGACCCTAAACACAGAAGTTGTTCTACCAAAGAATGTAAAATAAAATAAATGTTTCGGAATGGCAAAGTCAATGTCCTGATCTTAATCTGAAATATTTGTGGAAGGATCTGAAATGCATAGTTCATGAGAAAACCAGAGTGGAAGCTGTTCTGTACTGATAAATATCTATGTATTTATCATTTTCCCAGGGCACACTTGTGAATGAGAGGTTTTCAAAGTTTTACTATTAACATACAAAGCACTACATGGACTTTCCCCTACTTATCTGTCTGACTTGGTGCAACCATACATACCCACACGTACATTACGTTCAAAAGCTGCCGGCCTCCTTATTGTTCCTAGAATTTGAAAAACAAACAGCAGGTGTGGTCTTGACAATGTGGGTGGGTCGGAAGCAAGCCTGTTTGCTCCTGCCCGAGGCTTTCCTTGTGCAGGACCACGTCTCTTGTCCCCCCCATCTCAGCCCCATATGTTATGCTGCAATAGTTTATATATTCATTTTGGGGTCAGAGTTGTATCGAGGTACTAGACCCACTGCAGTTGATGGTCACATTTCCACCTGGTGATGCCGGCTTTACATTCTTCCTTCACAAGACCACCAAACTGTATTGATGATACGTAGAGACTGTGGTCACAGCCCACTCATCGTATCTTAATTGTTGGACAATAATTGAAAACTGATAAACAAAGTGACCTTATTACAATAGGCTGTGTACCTTCAGATCCCCCACCTGGTACAGCCAGAAGAGGACTGGCCACCCCCTTGAGTCTGGCCTCTCTCTAGGTTTCTTCCCAAGTCCCACCCACTAGGGAGTTTTTCCTAGCCACTGTGCATCACTTGTGTTGCTTGCTTTTGAGGGTCTCAGGCCGGGTGTCTGTCAAAGCACTTTGTGAAAACTGCTGTTGTAAAAAGGGCTTTATAAATAAATTTGATTGATTGATTGAACTGTGGAATGTGGTCCAATCGTCCTGGGCTGGAATACCTGTTTACAGGTGCAAGAAGTTGGTCAACTCCATGCAACACATATGTGAAGCAGTTGTCAGAAACCGTGGGAATATTAGTTTAGTGATTCACAGGAAGCATTTTTCAGTTTATACTGTACAGTAAATGTTTTGAGTTTGTAAAGACAAATGCAGACACTGCTATTTTTTAACAGTGTATCATTCCTTTTTCTTCACTAAAGCAATAACAAATTTGATAGATTTTTCTTCATGTTTTGATTGGGAATAGACTGTGAATCGTTGCCAATGCATTTGGAAATCAATGCTTTTGTAAGGACTGTGAGCTTTACTCACTTTTTTTTAACACAACTGTACATCTAAGACAAGGAATAGCTATCAGTACCCAGGAGAGGTTTGTGAACCAGGGGTCTCCAATCTGTGGCCTGGAGAGTGAGTGAGGGATTGAGTGTCATATACAAAGCTGTAACTTGGCAATGTGTATTATTATAGAATAAAATGTTTGCAAAACAAAATAGTTGTTGTAGCGCAATGGACATTCATTTCTTTAGCCCAAACACGTGTATAGGTGCAATCCGCTCGCCTTGGAGTGGCTTCTTTTAATCGTTCAGGATGTGGAAAGCCATAACAAATGCTTTCCACACAGTAAACCAGTTTAGTTCAGGGACAAGTGTGGCAGCTGGTGTCGTCTTTTAATTTTTAATAAATTTGCATAGATTTCAAACACACTTTCACATTGTCATTATGGGGTATTGTTTGTAGAAAATAGAGGGAAATAATGAATTTAGTCCATTTCGGAATAAGGGTGTAATATAACAAAATGTGGAAATATGAAGTGCTGTGAATACTTTCCAGATGCAATGTCAAAACAACAAGGTGCTGGGTGCATTTTACAGTTCAAATCCAATGTTAGATTTTAGACAAAAATTGACAAAAACAATAGGATTATAGTTGTTAGCTAACACTAAACAGCAGTTGGCTAATTTGTTTTATGAAGAAAATACAACATTAACTAGAGGATGCCCATAACATGTAGCTATACACTCACCTAAAGGATTATTAGGAACACCATACTAATACTGTGTTTGATCCCCTTTCGCCTTCAGAACTGCCTTAATTTTACGTGGCATTGATTCAACAAGGTGCTGAAAGCATTCTTTAAAAATGTTGGCCCATATTGATAGGATAGCATCTTGCAGCTGATGGAGATTTGTGGGATGCACATCCAGGGCACGAAGCTCCCGTTCTACCACATCCCAAAGATTCTCTATTGGGTTGAGATCTGGAGACTGTGGGGGCCGTTTTAGTACAGTGAACTCATTGTCATGTTCAAGAAACCAATTTGAAATGATTCAAGCTTTGTAACATGGTGCATTATCCTGCTGGAAGTAGCCATCAGAGGATGGGTACATGGTGGCCATAAAGGGATGGAAATGGTCAGAAACAATGCTCAGGTAGGCCATGGCATTTAAATGATGCCCAATTGGAACTAAGGGGCCTAAAGTGTGCCAAGAAAACATCCCCCACACCATTACACCACCACCACCAGCCTGCACAGTGGTAACAAGGCATGATGGATCCATGTTCTCGCTCTGTTTACGCCCAATTCTGACTCTACCATCTGAATGTCTCAACAGAAATCGAGACTCATCAGACCAGGCAACATTTTTCCAGTCTTCAACTGTCCAATTTTGGTAAGCTCTTGCAAATTTTAGCCTCTTTTTCCTATTTGTAGTGGAGATAAGTGGTACCCGATGGGGTCTTCTGCTGTTGTAGCCCATCCGCCTCAAGGTTGTGCATGTTGTGGCTTCACAAATGCTTTGCTCCATACCTTGGTTGTAACGCGTGGTTATTGTAGTCAAAGTTGCTCTTCTATCAGCTTGAAGCAGTCGGCCCATTCTCCTCTGACCTCTAGAATCAACAAGGCATTATCGCCCACAGGACTGCCGCATACTGGATGTTTTTCCCTTTTCACACCATTCTTTGTAAACCCTAGAAATGGTTGTGCGTGAAAATCCCAGTAACTAAGCGGATTGTGAAATACTCAGACCGGCCCGTCTGGCACCAACAACCATGCCACGCTCAAAAATGATTAAATCACCTTTCTTTCCCATTCTGACATTCAGTTTGGAGTTCAGGAGATTGTCGTGACCAGGACCACACCCCTAAATGCATTGAAGCAACTGCCATGTGATTGGTTGAGTAGATCATTGCATTAAGGAGAAATTGAACAGGTGTTCCTAATAATCCTTTAGGTTAGTGTACAATGAATGTGTATTATCAAAATGTGTTACTGTACCATGTTCAATTATTGTATTTAATCATTATCTGTCAAATCCATCCACAAATGTTTCAGCCATTCTTGGTCTGCATTTTCAACAACTACTGTACAGTATTAGCTATATGAAGATGATGTGAACGACTAGTGGGTTTTCCAACTTCTTCAATGACTGTTCTTGTGGGTTTTAAATAGTTTTTTAGTATACTTCCCTAGTTTGACTGTGAAAATATCTGTTAATCCTTTAAAGTCCCACAGTACATAAATGGCATCAGGTAAAGCAGTGTAAAAACATATTTATGACACTGATACCACTGCATGTTATCAGTCCCTGACTGGGCCACTTGTAAATACCGCCCAAATGGGCTGCCAGCACCTGCTGTCAGACAAGGCTGTCATCTGCTGAAAGTGTTGACTTCCAAAGGAGCCGGGGGGTAATGGAGATGCAGTGTCTTTAACATTGGGAAATATGTTGGTCAACAATCTCCAATCCCCAACAGCTCCCTCATGTATCCTAGGTACTACTAAATCCCATCATTGGGGTTCCACAGAATGAAAAATTCATGTATTCCATCAGCCTTCTTCATATTCAGCAGAATCTATAGTCATATTACCTGTACATTGATTGGAAGACTGTTCTGTTCGTACCATTCTTAGTATTCACAGTTGTTCATGTAAATCTGGGTACCATCTATAGAAACCTATACATTTAAAATTCCTCAAATTAAATATTTTGGGCAATATTAGCAATCGTGTCTGGAAACTCTGACACATTTATTAGTTTACTCTGGGTGAGATAAGCTCCTACTGAAGTGTCTGTAGCAGTAATCAGGAGGCATTTATCTGTCTCTTTAACATACTTATATTACTTTACATCAATTAAAGTCTGTTTAGCCACTGTCCAGTAATTTCTGCAAAATGTTACCATGTCTCTAAAAATGCAATCCATACCATCTCTAAATGTTTGGAAAATCTTAGGTTGTAGGATCAGCCTGCCTTTCAATATCCCAGGACACTCAGTCTGTTATAGTAATTCAACATTAAATCTAGAATTTACAATTGCTATTACTATAAATAAACTGGCATGGATAAATTACATGAAATGCTGTAGCCAAGGTGAGCATTACATTACTATAATTTTTTTTTTGACTCACACATTCAAGAAATATATTATCCACAATTTACATTTCAGAACTAATTTACATTCTCAAGCTAACATTTGTACTGATAAATCCCACAATGTATAAAAATCAAATTCACCATTTCAAAATTAGCCTTCAGGATTTTTTAAGTACTGAGCACTGATAACTGAGGCATACTGGGTAATGTAGTAGAGGGATCATGTGTCAGATGTCCTCCTAAACACTGTTTTGATCAGTCTCCTCAGGGTAAACACACATGGTAACATTGAGAAGTTGGAAACTTCAACAACGTCCCCACATGCACACACACCAAAATGCAGAGAAATACATTTACAGTACCGGTATACTGTACATTGACATGTGTCAGAAGAAAACAATTTCAAATCAAGAGAAAGAACAGAGCAGTGAAAATACTGGAGTTTGATAAATAACTGGTGGTAGTTCAGCTCTATTACATACAATAAGATATATTTAGGACAAATAGCTATCACCTGGAAGTCATTAAAATGTCTTCAATAAAATGGTCATTCATAAATATAATATATTGGGTATGACATAGGTCAGTGTCTTTCAAACCTTTTTTTGGCAACCCACATTTTCAAAATGACAAACCAAATCCAAATGTCATGGAAAAAAGGTTTTGCAAATATACCGTTTTCCTATCATTATTATATGTATGTAGGGGAATTAACATAATACATTAGTTCAATTATAATATTATAACATTATAATACAAACCCGATTCCAAAAAAGTTGGGACACTGTACAAATTGTGAGTAAAAAAGGAATGGAATAATGTGCAAATCTCATAAACTCATATGTCATTCATAATAGAAAATAGATAACATATCAAATGTTGAAAGTGAGACAAGACCTACGACAGCAACTAGAAGCCTGTATTAGACAAGATTCAGGTTTGTACAACATTAATTTTTTCAATATTGATAGTATTACCTTTACAGATCTGTGTCTTATAGAAACATGTTAAAATCACCTAAATGACCCAGATCAGGTGTTTATCCACAAATAGTGCAATAGAACAAAGAGTAGTATTAATCTACCTACATTCTAGAACTCTTTTTCAGATTAATAATGAACCATGTTGCCGGTTGAACTGTAATAAATGGCAACATTATTATTTTTTACTTCTATCGGCTCACACATTCAGAAGATGAACATTTTTTCAACATACTGTACAGTGGTTAGTTTGTCTGATGTAGGTAAGCTTGACTTACTCAGTATAATACACTGCCCCATGTATACTGTTGACTATAACCTTCATTATAATAATGAGAGAATATGACTAAATAATTATGAAAACATATTTGCCAACCCAATTTCAATCTCCCGCAATTTACCTTTGGGTCGGGACGCAGACTTTGAAAAACACTGACATAGGTCACAGGTTAAATTCACGCAGGATAAGTATGACACACATCATTAGTAATGATAATTACATGTTTACAGAAAAATAATTACCATTTTTCCAACAGGATTTCCTTAATCACCATGGTTTGTTTTTTTTCATTACGGATCTTCATAGCCTCCGTTTTAAACAAGGTGGAAAGATGAACCTCCAGAGTGTTTTTTTCTCCTGTGTTTAGCCAGATTATCTGACTGTCTTTCCACAATGTTCTCAACCCTAAGGCTTCTCTTAAGTGTGTATTCACTGATGAACCTTTAATATTTTTTCAAATATTTAAATTGCTACCACATTCTGAGCAATGATAAGGCTTTTGTCCAGTGTGTTCTGTTATGCTTTTTCAGTTTTGCTGACGTAGCAAATTTCTTTCCACAGTGATCACAAACATAAGGTTTCTCTCCTGTGTGTAGTCTCTGATGCGTCGCCAGGTTTCCTGACTGAGCAAATATCATTCCACACTGATCACAAGCATAAGGCTTTTCTCCATTGTGTATCCTCTTGTGAATAGCAAGATTTCCTGAATGAGCAAATCTCTTTCCACACTGATCACAACCATAAAATTTCTCTCCAGTGTGTTTTCTCTTATGCTTCACCAGGTACACGGATTGAGCAAATCTCATTCCACACTGATCACATCCATGAGGATTCTCTTCAGTGTGTGTTCTCTTATGTGTAATTAGGGATCCTGACAGAGAAAATCTCTTTCCACACTGATCACAACAATAAGGTTTCTCTCCAGTGTGTATTCTCTGATGTATAGTCTGGGTTCCTGAATGAGCAAATGTTTTTCCACACAGATCACAACCATAGGGCTTCACTCCTGTGTGTACTCTTTTATGTGTAACCAGGTTTCCCGACCTAGAAAATCTCTTTCCACACAGATCACAACCATATGGTTTTTCTCCAGTGTGTATTCTCATATGCTTCACCAGGTACCCAGATTGAGCAACTCTCTTTCCACATTGATCACAACAATAAGGTTTCTCTCCAGAGTGTATTAGCTGATGAACCTTTAATATACTTGAGGTACTAAAACTGCTACCACAGTCTAAGCACTGGTAAGGCTTCTCCCCTGTGTGTATTCTCTTATGTTTAAAAAGGTGTTCTGATTGACTGAATCTCTTTCCACATTGATCACAACCATATGGTTTGTCTCCAGTGTGTATTCTCTTATGCTTCACCAGGTAACTGGATTTAGCAAATCTCTTTCCACACTGATCGCAACCATAAGGCTTCTCTCCTGTGTATCTGTGTTGATGTTTCTTGAGGAGGTTGGTTTCAGAGATGCTCTTCTTCTCCTTGTCAAGATGTTGTTCAGCCTCTCCTGATAAGCCCCTCCCACTGAGAAGGTGACAGTTAGAGCTGCGGACTGTGAAACAAAAACAAGAGATGGTTCCCTCTTCATAAAACAAGGTCTATTTTTGGTAGAAAAAAAATTGTCAATATGAAAGTGTATTAATCTTTGTTATCAATGTAAACACAGAGGTGCTAACAATACTCTTTTGAGACAGTTTAGTGATTGTATTAAATTTTAATTACTCACCCATCTCTGATATTATGCTGCAGTCAACCAGCTGCACAGACACTCTCTTCAGACTCCACTGTCTTCTCATATCTGACCTCCCTTGCAGACCCAGAGATGAGGTGTTACTGGAAGAGGCCTGTGTATCCAGAAGGGTGGAGAAGGATTTGGACATGATTGACTTTAACAGAAGAGTCTATAAAACAAACTGTCCTGCTGCCAATTCCAGCTGTCAGACACATTGTCAACAATTCAATGTTAAATGAAGCTACAACAAAAAGGGTACAGCATTTTTGCCAACTGTTAAGCTGAATATTGTCATGTTTCACTTCATACCATGTAGAGCTCAGGTCACCCTCTGTTCACAGAAACACTGATTGTAACTAATTACGTTAGTGCCAAGTTACTTAGTGCTGATTTGGTGCAGCGTCCTGCACCTATTTTGTTATTCTCGTCACGGTTTGATCTTGGCACTGTAGAGCAATCTCTAGATTTACACATCAGAACAATTGTCGATATAATTGTGGCATTTATTCTGTGCGTTAGGAGGGGTGAATTCTGTGGAAAAACGCAATGTAATAACGCACATTAATTCAAGTGTTTAAAACCTCAGATGCTATAACTATACAGATGCATCTACAAACAAAAGTATCGTAGAAAAGTTAATTGTTTTCTGTAATTTATTCCATAAAGGGACATCTTCATATATTCTACATTCATAACACATATAGATAAATATTCCACGCCTTTTTTGTTTCAGTCTTTGAAATATAAAATCCAGTATCTCTACATATTAGAATGAGGAATTTATAATACAGAAATGTGATCCTGAGCAGAGTTTCCCAAGCCTTTAATCACTGTCTGGCTCAGTACCAGAAAAACATTATTGATTTAAGTGTGGAACATTTTTGTTTACATATCGAACCCTTTCTACTGAGGATTCCACGTGAAAGCCAACATATTTTTACAAAAAAAATTTTTTCCAATGGGTACAGCCAAAGAACCCTTTTGAGATCCCTTTTCAGTGTAGCAAATTGATTTTATTTAGTTATATATATAAAATATATAACAACTAAATATTACAACTAAAAATATTAGATTTTTTAATCTTTATTTTCACAATGAGCATGTTTTATTACATTACTGTTAAATACATATTTTCCTTCAGCAATTTGATTAATTTTAAAGGGGTGATAGAATGACTATATAGGCTATTTCACACTGTTTATTAATATCTCTGAATAGGGTCTGTAACTTGGTTTTACTAAAAATGGCCCTGGTGCTGTTCTATGCACCCTACTGCAACCCTGTTAAAATGCCACTGAATGAAACGATAGGTTTCCTCCATATATGGTATGCTCATGAATATTTAAATGAG
>JACXGM010020493.1:0-17776 GCA_016801145.1 Umbra pygmaea | reverse complement strand
TATCAGATGAAAAATGTAAAATGCATTGATGGTCTCTATCTACGTTTTTGTGAAGATGTTAGAGAGGGGACTGACTGGACATGTTTTTATTATCAGATGAAAAATGTAAATGCACTGATGGTCTCTCTCTACGTTATTGTGAAGATGTTAGAGAGGGGACTGACTGGACATGTTTTTATTATCAGATGAAAAATGTAAATGCACTGATGGTCTCTCTCCATGTTATATCAATGAATTGGTGTGGTAAAGATTGCAGTTCTTTTTACTTTGGGGCAACACAAAATACTGGCTTTGTTTGAAGTCCATACATACAGTGGATTGAATTAGTACCTTTCTCTTTTTCACAATTAGTACATTACATGTTTAGTAGGATTGAAATTTGTTTTAATTGTTATTGTATTTCATTTTTTCTCTTTTGATGTGAAAATACAGTACATTTTACATGGTAAATACACGTAAAAATCTGCAGTATGAATTTAACTCGGAGGGTGTTAAAATTAACACTCTCTGTGTTTATAGTTCTCACAGAATCCGAGTTAAATTAACAATTTCGATAGTGGGAATTTTATCTCGTTAATAGAGTTAGATTTTACACTCATCGCATTGTTTTTTTTTCACAAGTGTATTTTCACCCCTCCTTTACACTAGGAGTGTTTATTTTTAATTTGCATATTTCCCAGCATACTTTCTTAATAAATGTGACAAGATCGTTTTTATAGCTCTTGTACCACAATGACAGTCACTGTAAGATTTTGATTTTTTATACAAATTGAAATCCAACTGAAAGGATATCCAACAGTCACCCAAAAACTGCATTCAATATAACTGCAATGGTGAAGTACTTAAAAACTGAACAAGACTAGCAAAACTACATCGAAGGGATCACTAATATCAGTAATGGTTGCAATCAATAATATCACTTAAACTTTGTATTAGATGTATTTTTGTTTAATTATTACACAGTTATCAATTCATGGATGCACAAAGCAGAAAATATATTAAAACAAACAATTCAGAAAAATAAAATTGCAGCTAAGCATTCTGGGAAATTGTGATGGTTTTGTTTAACACTTCATACTGATAAAGTAACACTGTGACAACTAACACAGTTTTTTAACACCAACACTGGGGTTCTATTGTGTTGATTTAGCACTCACAGGTGTTAATTTAACACCTCAGTTAACACTATATAGTAAACACTGGAAAATCAACACTAGACAATTGGCTGTCTTGACATTTTGCCATTAGCAAAAATCATTTTTTTCTACCTTGCAGCATGTGTAATATTTTGTTTATATGGGCATAATCTAATAGTATAATCATTATATTTATTGTTAGCCACAGAATTCTGAGTTTGAAAGCCAGACCCTTTTTGGCTCGACAGCACCACTTTTGCAAACAGTGGCAAAAAAATTAATGGATTCCATTTTTAAACAAAAATGTATAAATATAATCGCGGTTGCTTAATATTTCAGCCCCTTTGTTTAGTCAACATTAAGATGAGACAAATCCGATAAATTACACTGTGTGATATAATTTGGGGTTTACATTATTTGATTTAATTAATCTGTACCTTGTACATGCTGCATCATGTGTATATTACCTCAGTTAAGTATTGCATTTGAAGAACAGATTTTTAAGAAGCCTTAAAAATAAAGTTATTGGTAACAATAACAAATCTGACTTTCAGTATATCTTTAAACAGGAGGAAGTGAATTGGTATTCTTTGGATGATGTGTAAACCTACCCAGACATTTGACAGATACAGTAGTCCTTGTGGACTGTAGAATAGGATGTTCCCTGCTCCAGGACAAAGCCATGACATGACCACAAATCATTTTAAAAGTTTCATTTCAATGGTTGGGATTGGAGACAGTGGATCAAGAATATTGTAGTGACTTTACAGAAATGTTTATTTTTTTATTAAATTTTTTATGGCAAGTCATAATTTGCTGTACAGCCATAGTCTATTTCTTTTAAAATAAGAAATAAAAAGTAATTTGTCAGATAATTTTTTCTAGAGAAATGTACAAGAGCAGTTAATTAACTGTCTTTCTCAAGGACAAATCTAAACCTTTAACACCTTGATGACACTGGGATTTCATCTAGCAACCTTTTGATTACTGGTCAGCTCTACACTGTCTGCCTCCCCAAAACATTTATACTTTTAGAGGAAATAAATGTTGCACTATTCAATAATGCTCATTGCAGATGTGCCTATTGATAATTATCCTAGATTTTCTTTATTTTTATTACAGAGTATAACATTGAGATTAATCTGTACATTTCAATCACATGTTAAAAACATATATCCAAGGGGGGTGAATACTATGTAGTCCACGAGCATTAGCTAACTGTTCATATTTAGAACAAATACTTTGGAATATACATTTAGGAATATACCTCATTTTGCAAAGTTTCTGAAATATGAAGGATTATAAACCGCTTATATATTATATTTTTCAGGTACTGCACCTGTTTTCATATTTTATTTATTTTGTGTGTGTGTATTTGTTCAATATAAAACATATTCACATGTATGTTTACACAGACCTATTATTCCACATGTTTTACATACTAAGGGGACTTTTTCTTTAAACTTTCATTAGAAAACATTGGTTCCAGCAAAATATCAAGCCCTTCAAAGCTCAGCAGTTAAAACAGAGCAAGACAGCTGAAACAAACAACATGGCCATAAAAAATAATAAGGGGCCCGCAACGAGGCCGAGGTCACTCCACAGCTCGCGGACCCAGTGTCAGGGCCCCGATCGATGGGTGAAAATGAAAACAGCTCATTAGGGATTGATTTCAGTCCCGTTTAGATAAGCAGAGAGGGTCGGGGCCCGGTCCCCGGGGAACCCTTGGGAGCCCAAAGTTCACGCCGTGCCAGGTAGAGAGCAGCACTGCAGGCCATCAACTTTATTAGCACTGAGATAAGCTGATTAGACCTTGTCAATCAAAGGGGCCAATGACTCAATCGACAGCCTGGCTCTTTCTTTCTCTCCCTTTCCGTCGCTCTGTCCGCTCTCCCAATCTCCCTCTTTTTTTTCGCGATGAATCATTGAAGCGACCAACAAAGCGGCGGAAAGACATCGCAGGCTCTGCTAAGCAGCCCTGCAGTTGTCACCAAGGCAGACACGCGAGGACCCTGTGATGATGTGACGACTATATTAAAGAGTACATCAATTTGTTTTAGAGCAGTTTGATTTCCAACTGCAGCGGTGTTACAAGAGGGGAGAAGAGGGAGGGCGAGAGAGCGCCGAGCGGCGTCATCGAACACGACTCCGACGGCAGAGCGCAGGGTGTCAGGGCGCGGAGAAATAAATAGATAAACGATGGGATAAAGAAATAAATAAATATGTTTTGTAAACATAAAAAGTCTCCGGCTTCTGTTTGAAGCGGAGCACGGCTTTGAGCCTTGCTGTGAGTCCATGGGTGCTGGAGTGGCCCAGTAACATGGCACACGCTGGTCCCCTGCTCCCCCTCAATCTTAGTCCTTTCTTTCTCCCTGTCTCTCCTCACTCGCTTTATTTCTCCCTGCTTCGTTTTTAAGATTAGACTTTATCATTCTTTTGGTGTTTAGCAACCAAAGCAATACTTGGGCTTCACATCCTTACGGCTAAACACTTAGCAAATGACATAACAAGCTATATTTAGAAATGCCCAGAACTATTTTTAGGAATCGACTTTTAACAAATACATTTCTTGTTCTATGCTTATCAGGCGAAGCCTATTTTTAAACCCATGCTGACGGGTTCTGTGCTATTTTTAAAATGAAGATGGAATTGATTGGGAAAAAATGCGGTAGCAATATTTGTCAATGCCATTTAGCATAATATATATATTTATATAGAAATCAAGGTTTCATTTTTTTATTCATAGATAACATAATTAGTTACAAAATAGTACATTTGTCCGATATTCAATGGTGTTAAGTGTATAGCTTGCATCGTTGTTTACATTAAACTTTCTTATCTAGATTCTTATTAACTGTAGCACATGTAGCAATTGCTGTTCCTGCCATCCACAGAAAACTTCAAACGCACAGTAGGGTTACAGAAAAATTCAATTTAAGATAATAAAAGCTGAAATTAAAATGTTTAATTGAGACCCCAGAAGATAACAACAAAAATACAGAATCATTTATATTTATAGGACAGTTGAATCATACATTTTTTAAATAAGGAGATTTGTTGAGATACAGTTTCAATATATAGATTTTTTAATCAAAACAACTAAGATTATAATAGCTTGATATAATGTAGCTTGTGGTTGCTTTTGTATTTACAAAATGTGTTTTATATATATATATATATATATATATATATATATCCAAAAACAGTAATATCAGTTTTAAGTAACACATTGATTAATCTAATGAATTTACATATTTAACTTTGTGCCATCTACTGTATATTGATAAATACCAACTCTGTATTTGTGTGTTTATATTGCCTCTATCTCCACATGATTTTTGTTTATCCACTCTGTAGCACAGTGTAATGTTAATATTTCAGAATACTTTTATACGTTGCTCTTTTATAAGGACAGTTTGCTAAAGTGGATTTCCTTGAGGTATTGCATATTAAATAACTTAGTTTTTTGTAGTCTGATAAAATCTGAATGCTGTATTGTTTCAAAAAGAATAGGAAGTTATTTGATAATTGTTTGATTCATGGCACTGAGAGCTGGGACTTAAATATTTCACAGCTGGAGTTAGCAGTTATGCAGAATGGAGGACTTTGTGAAATATATTATCCGGGGGAAATGTATTTGCCTTTTGTCTCAAGGAAAGAAATTAATTCCAAGAAATATACACAAATACAGACCCAAAATGTATTTCGAAAATATATACGTGTTAACCTATAGTGTAACATTTTGCTTTCAGTAAATCTACCCACGGGTGTGCTGTTTATCGGTAAACCCCCCCGGCGGATGAAAGGTCTCGTAATAATGATTTTTTTCTCTCCTAATCGGGCCTTGTCAGCGAGGCGTCTTATCGTGGAGAGGAAAATGACACCGATCCTATCGAAGAGCCCAAGTCCGAGTCTGCAGCGTGTGTCACCCCCCCCAATCACGGCCGGCCGCGGCCCCGCCGTATCTAGCGCTGCCACAAACGGCGAGCGCCGCTTTTTTCATGTGGACTTCAAAAACGACGCGAGTCATTAAAATTGCACCCGCGTTTGGCTGCGGGGATCAGCCGCTCCAGAACGAAAATGCGGTGTGGGAAGAGGAGACTCGCTAAATGTGCTAATTCCATCCTCACATGTTTACGGCTTAATTTTAATCGGTTCGGGGGGGGGCACACATTGCAATAAATGGGCATTATCTTTGACACCCTAGGACTCAGCTGTTCCAAGGATTTAGGGGTCCACTGGCAACCGTGTATATTGTGGCACACAAAAAGTGTTTACGCTTGAACTGTGGTAGCTAAGGTGCAATCGCTGGTTTAAGCCTGTCCAGACAAAGAACCCGACTCGACACAATGGCCAGACAGCATACGGACCCATCTATGCAAGAGCTCAACCAGTAGAATCGAGTGTGTGTGGGGTTCATCTGTTTGCCCGGTGCGCAGGTGTTTGTCTCAGGAATTCAAACTTGCAATGTCAGTTCAAGTTAGGTGGACACATTGATGGCTGCCATATCAGAATGAAGCTACTGAGATGTTTGCAAAAGAAAAGAAATGGACCAGTTAACGGTCAATGCGGTCCCCCCAGATTTCAGGATTGAAGAGAACACTCCATTATTATTGTTAAAACAACATGTTTGCAGCCCTATTTATTCTGCACACTAGATACAAACAGCTAACAGGGATCAATGGCATTAACGAGAAAGCGGAGGATCTACTGTAATTAGACCTTTAATAGAATGACTATCTTCAACAAGAGAGCCTTTTTATCAACACAGTCTTAAAGTGATGATTAGCCTATAAAGCTTACACTGGATGAAAATACAATTCTGAACATTTTCTTATTATTTGGGCAGTATTGCAATAAGAAAGGCTTTCCCCTTTATGCCCAGAAGGCAACAATACGAATAGTTGGATAACACAGATGGAAGATCATCATGTCATCTATTGAATTGAATGATGTAAACAGGAATACATTTGAACACATTTGTATAACACAACAATGTTTGAAGACATGTTCTGATCAATGTTTGAATAAACTTGAACATTTCAGTCGGGATTGTAAATAGTTCATATGAAATGACAAACATTTGAAATAAAAATTAAATTTTATTTATCAAAAACTAGTTCGAAATCATCAACAATTTTCATTACGATACTGATAGAGACGACACATCAGGCCCCAAATACAGTTGAGTTGTAATAGTAATAACTGTTTATAATATAACCGTATTTGAAAGATTCCGGAAAATCACCTTCAGAAGGGTAGAAATCTTTTTTTTTAAACCACAAAGCAGGATATTTTCTGCTATTCTGAGGTAACAACCACTATAAAGATAGCAGAAAGTGCAACGCTGACCTCTGAGTGACACGTGGAGAGAACGGGAGAAGAAGAGAGTGAGAAAGAGAGAGGGCTCGCAAAACAACTGGGATGTGCGGGATTGCGTTAAAAGAGACTGTTTCAGAAGGAAATGGGAGACAAAAGCGAGGACTCAGGGACCCCATGGGCGCTTTAAAGAGCTGCTACATCTGAGCCAGTGAAATATTAAAAAGAGAAGGGGGAAAAAAGAGGTGAAATGAAGTAAAGGAAAGCCAGAGAGGGAGAAGTGTGCCACCTCAACACTCGGGACCCAGATCAGAAATATTAGTCCTGTGATGACAATGACACATTGATGACAGACAGTAGATTGATGCCGCTGAAACGGAGGGTGGGGGGGTAAAACATTGTAACTAGGCGTGGGGGGGGGTGTATGTTTTGGGGAAAGCAGAGCGAGACGTGTGATCAGCATATTCACTCGTTTCATTATTTTATGTATAAATCATTTCAGGATTTGGCAGTTGATGCCAACTCGCCCTTCTGCACCATTCAGTCAGTAGCGTTATTTGGAAACACAAAGCTTGACTTGAGCGTGATAGTGGAGTGTATCTATTTGACGGCTGGTCTAATGTGTGTGGTCTTGTTTGCTTGGCTGTTTGGAAAAGCAGACCAGGGCTAAACACTGTTATTAGCCGCACTTCATCCTGAGCCTTGCACAAACACACACACCGAAACACTTTCCACACACGAACCGTCGGCTCCACATTATTAGGCTTCTCCGTCTGTCCCCTCTGTTTGCTCTGCTCCTTCTGGCGGCACCGAGGCGCGGGTCCCCGCGCTTCCCCCCTCGGCCCTCAAAAGGGCTTCCTCCTCGGGGCCGCCCCGCGCTCACGGACAGGGCGCCCGCACGTTCTGGACGCCCAGGGAACATGAAACGTCCCGGCCCAGGATGTGAGCCGGTCCCTCCATCTGCCAGTCAGTGGGACAGCAAGGCTTTTGTCCTGGGGGGTGCGTGCATGTGTGCGTGTGCGTGTGTGTGTGCGTGGTGGCATAGGGTGCGATGTGTTTCGGGGGTTGATGCTTGGGTGCTAACAGCCACCGTGTGTTTGCTTGAGATAGGGATGGGAACATGGAAGAGGAGTGCTGAAAACTAGACTCGCAATTTGTTTTTTCCGAATAGTGAGATGGTTGTTTTGTTTTTGTTGTGACGTTGCCAAAACCCTCATAATAGGAGTGGATGATATTGTCAATATGGCTGTACATTTCTGGCTCACGTACTATATGATAATTAGTAGAAATCCACCTGACCTGCTATAGTGGTGATAAACACACCAACAAACAACTCAGAATGCTCAGTTCTTTGTAATATGTGCATTTGAATGACATATACTATTCTTTGAGCGAAGTAGATGTGTGAAGAAGATTGTCCTACAGAATACAGGAACTAAATTGGTCTCTATCCAAATATGACTTTCCCTTTTTATGTAAATCACAGTTGGCACTTGTCTGATATGAATTTAAAGTTGCAGAACTTCAGTCTGTCCTTTCCTTCCTCCCCTTAAAGAACATAACCTTGGCAGTACAAACAGTTTGTCTCCCATAGTAATGAACCTGCCTGGTGTGTGAGCGGATGGCTGGCTGGCTCTGCATCAGGAGGTGTTTTTAACGGGTGCATTCTGCTCTGCGACAGATAGGACGCGCCCTTGAGCTACAGATGAAGCTGTTGTAAACCGGGGTTGTGGCTTGTTCTCCCTCTGTAGAAGGTGAGAGCAGAGCCTCCAGACACCCAGTGTTAAAGTATTTGGACCACAAAGAGTTCCTAGAAAGACACAAGCGGCAATTCACAAGAATTGGTTATTTATTTATCATGAACTTCTGTTGTGTATGCGCGTGGGGCCTTTTGTTAATACCTGTGTATGTTTTCTGTTTGCATCCAGTGATGTGCCCAGATCTTCCCTGTTAGTGTGTATTCATGTTTGTCCTAATCAGCTGGGCAGGGTTAATTAACTGTTTTCCAACTCTTTGACCAGTTGGAAGACCTGGATAGACCTTGGTAAGTAAAGGACTGTAGACTAACCATAGACCTATCTTAATTTGTTCATCAGTGGAATAATATTTTTTATGTGCAGTAGGACTAAATATCCCAATGTAAGCCCCTAAATGCCAAGATGTGTGCAATAGGTATGTTGAATAACTTAACATGAACAAATGTGGTGTACGGAATAAAAGCTTTTGACAGATTATTTACGGGTCAGCCGGGGTAAAGCGTTGGACGTTCTTTCGTTTTACGGTCTTGTACTGAGAACCAGTGTGACATTTGTCTACATTGTTATTTAGCTAACTGTTTTGTTATCTAGCAA
This sequence comes from Umbra pygmaea, assembly GCA_016801145.1. Lineage (NCBI taxonomy): Eukaryota > Metazoa > Chordata > Actinopteri > Esociformes > Umbridae > Umbra > Umbra pygmaea. The sequence continues at coordinate 8,970 of JACXGM010020493.1, read as the reverse complement.
ATTTAGCCAATATATTTTTATTAACATGCACACAATTTGTCCTGAGTCCATTTTGCATTATTGCAATACAATTAGGGGAGATTAGGGGAAATTGTAACAGTTTTGGTCTTCTACTTAATTGGTCAGAGACCAAATGCTATATCCTACACTAGTTTGAGATAAGAATTGTATATCTGTTCCTTAATTATTCATTCAATGTACATATTATTTCCGTACATATGATCACAGTGTTCATTTTCATTTTAAAACCACAGACATTAGCATTCTCCTATGCCTCAGGCAATTGTAAAACTATCTGAGGGCAAATGTAACACCTGTCAAATCTGGTGGGCAGATTATTTATGTTTACAAATACTTACACACTCTACATGACCACAAAGCTACTTAAATGTAATACTTGTGTAGGGTGTGTATATTTAATTTAATGTAATCTTCATGTTTAAATAATTTGTGTTCTCTAGTTTGGCACAGACAGACAAATAGAACAGTAAGTGTATATTTTACTAGAACTTTTCAAACAGGGACAAATTCTAAATGGGAATATTAGGTCAGTTCTAATCACTTTAGCTTCTTTCTGTTTGGAGATATTCAAGGTGTTTCCATTGCTCCCAGTCTCCCCTAAAGAATACAAATACAAGACAAAGGGAATGTTAAGTCAATGAAGTTACAAGAAATATTTCAAGCTCCTTTTCCCTGATCTCTACATCCTCAATAGCTTTGGGGAAGGAAAGGTTGCTTCCTTTGAACAAGAGTTGTAATGGATTGTTGTCCTTATGTGTTGTCAGATGCTGTCATGGAACTGGTTTTAATAAGAAAAGCTTTTCACCGTAGTCTGTTCAGACAGCCACGTCTTAATCGCTAGTAATTCTTTGTTTACAGGTGGATTGGACATGCGAATCATAACATTGAACTCTATCGCAAATAGGAATTAATTAATCAAATGTTTCTCTGACAAATGGGATGTTTTTTTTACCACACAACCCCACAGGAGATGAAAAGTACAGGTGGTCAAACCCAGATCGACTTGTTTTAAATTTGACCACTAAATGAGTGCTTACCCTTGGACTGTAAACTCTCAGTTTTACGAAGAATTCTGTCTGGACGGCAACTTGATCCTTTCGATGTGTTTATTTACAGATCCATTTCTGTGCAACGCTCCTTGGGCAGAGCACAGGGCTCTAAATCTGACAACAGTTCCTAAAGTATCCTAAATGCTGTTTGACTAAGAGCCTTGCTATGTGTAACTGTAGAATGGCTATGACAACATTGTACTTTCTGCTGTTGTAATTGCATTGGTTTCTAATAGCTGTAAGGGTCCTCAGGGGTTTGTGGTCTATGGCCGGTATACCACAGCTAGATGCTGTATCCAGGCACTCTTCATTGGGTCTTGCCCAAGAACAGGTTTACATTGACCATATACACTCACCAGCCACTTAATTAGGTACACCTTTTCAACTGCTCGTTAATGCAAATTTCTAATCAGCCAATTATTTGGCAGCAAGTTAATGCGTTTAGGCATGTAGACATGGTCAAGACAATCTGCTGAAGTCCAAACTGAGCATCAGAGTGGGAATGACATGTGATTTAAATTACTTTGAACATGGCATTGTTGTTGGTGCCAGGCGGACTGGTTTGAGTATTTCAGAAAAAGTGCTGATCTACTGGGATTGTGCCACGCATCCATCTCTAGGGTTTACAGAGAATGGTCCGAAAAAGAGAAAATATCCACTGGGTGGCAGTTCTCTGGACGAAAACACGTTGTTGATTGCAGAGGTCAGAGGAGAACGGCCAGACGGGTTCGAGTTCATAGTAAGGCAACCGTAACTCAACTACTCGTTACAACCATGGTCTGCAGATGAGCACCTCTGAACGCACAACTCATCAAACCTTGAAACAGATGGGCTACAGCAGCACCAAGTCCAAACCGGGTGCCACTTCTGTCAGCTATGAACAGGAAACTGAGGCTACAATTTGCAACAGCCCACCAAAATTGGACAATAGATAATATGAAAAACATTGCCTGGTCTGATGTGTCTCGATTTCTGCTGCAACATTCAGATGTTAGGGTCAGAATTTGGCATAAACAACATAAAAAGAATGGATCCATCCTGCCTTTCATCAATGGTTCATGCTGGTGGTAGTGGTGTAATGTGTGGGGGGATATTTTCTTGGCACACTTTGAACCCCTTAGTACCAATTGAGCAAAGTTTAAATGCCGTAGCCAACCTGAGTATTGTTGCTGACCATTTCCTTCCCTCTATGACCACAGTTTACCCATCTTTTAATGGCTACTTCCAGTGGGGTAACTTGCCATGTCACAAAGCTCACGTCACCTCAAACTTGTTTCTTGAACATGACAATGAGTTCACTGTACTCAAATGGCCTCCACAGTCACCAGATCTCAATCCAATCAAGTACCTTTGGGATGTGGTGGAATGGGAGATTAGCGTCATGGATGTGAAGCCAACAAATCTGCAATATCTCTGAGCACCTTGTTGAAGCAATGACCTAAAGAATTATGTCAGTTCTGAAAGCAAAAGGGGGTCCAACCCAGTACTTGCAGTGTGTACCTAATGAAGTGGCCGGTGAATCTACCTCACCACCTTGCGCTGTGTAAACATAAACAACATTGCTTTCGGGATGTATTGAAAAAAAGATGACAGCTAAACTTCAATTCAATCATTGATTTTAAACATTCAGTCAAACAAAGGGTTTATCACATTAAGAATAGCGGTTTTTATTTCATGCATTTGGGATGATATTGTGTTGTTTTAGGTCATTTTGCTGTATAGATGATTGAATGTGAAAAGGGGCTCTTCCTTAATGCTTACTGTAATTGTTTCTGAATTCAGGCATATGGAGTTCATGGTAATGTGGTCGATGAGGATGGGGAGATCGGTTGGTGCGTTTGCTGTTTTTTTTACAATAATTATATTCCAGGGTCCTTTACTTTGATGCAGTGGTAATCTCTTTTGCTTATCATGCAGACAGACAGACACACACAGACAGATACAGACACACGCACGCACACACACACGCGCGCATAAAGGGACAGGTGATGATGATAATGATGTTTTACAATTATAGTGGCTGTGTTGTTCTGGTGCTGTTTTGAACATATGTGTTGTCCCCAGTCTCAGGTTCACTCTCCATGCATTCATTTGTAATTTACACACTGACAACAGTGCTTCACCACCATGCCTTTAAGAATATTCACCCAGTTAACTTAACATGCTTGGATACAGGAACTTGATCTCCCATTTAAATACATGGAATCTCTTTAAGCATTTAATCAAATTGTCGATTTCTTTCTTTCTTGTGATACTGTCCTGATCTTATGTCAGTGGTAAGTAATTTGATAACCTATGTTCTAGAATAAGAAAATACACTAATCATTGTTGCCTGGTAAGGAGTTGCCTTAGTTACTTAGATGTTATCAGGCTGTCTCTGTCAACAGAGGTTTTATTGGAGTCCTCGGTAGATGAAAATAGTGTTTTCTTTTTTGCAAACTGGTTGTAAAACAATTATAAACGTTAGTTTATTTTACCTTAGTGGACCATACACATCTGCTCATTTAGTGGATCAGTTGGGAGGCCAAGTGTGCCATGGCCTGCTTGTTTTAATCGGCTTTTTTAACATCAGCACAATACAAAAATGAAAAGGGCAAATGCAACCTTTTGGGAGATGCCCCGTTACCGGTACACTCCTCTGATATAACTGTTCTGCTATGCATTCATATTTCACTCACTGACGATCAAATTAATATTTCAATCATGGTGTGGCCAATTTGTTTGTGAACATAGGATAATATACACCAACGTATTCATCTCCTTTGTACAAAATAATTTGTCAGTGGCAGTTGTTGATTGGAAAATCAATAATACATTGCATTTGATTGGATTCAGATGTGCACCTTCTGTGTACCCCTTTTAACACTGAATTAGACTGTGAAGTATCATGCCCATTGCAGTGTTCACATAAGACCTTAGTCTCTGTATGGTGGAGGCGTCTTGGTAAGCCTTGTTTTTAAACACACTGACGGAAGGGTGTATGTGTGTGTACCTGATGTTATTTGGGACAAACAAGAGGCTTGCGTCCATCTGGGACCCCAGTTCCCTGCCCACGTTGGAGCCGCATCATGACGAACAGAAGGTGCCTCTTCAGAAGTCACACCTGAGCTTTCTGCCTGGGACTGGCTACACTTCCTAGTCCCTCGTCCATCCACCCTACACTGTCAGCATATTCACCTCGTCACTCTCAGTGCCTCCCCCTTAACTCTCCCTGTCCACCTCCATACCCCCTTCCCTCTTGGGCCGTGGCCTGGCCTACTTTTACCTCTCTCCAAACCCCTTTGATGTCCGCCACTTTACCCAGCCCACAGATCATGTGTACCTTCCACAAACAGCCTCTCACTCAATACTTAGCGTGTTGATGTATATACATTTCACACAGATATGTAGGTAATGTCACTGGACTTACTCAGTCCACTGTAAGTAGTCTGACTGCGACTAAGGTTGTGCGACTTTCCCGGGGGTGTAGTTCATTTTGTTGTCAGTCGACGACAGTTGCCTCTTCCCTTTGTTCTTGTTTTTTCATAAAGTTAGATTAATTCCTTGAAAAGAGCATTTGTTTCTGAGGAAATGTGTGTTTGGCTGTCGGTTGGCATCTTTGTATTTTGTCTTGATTTGACAGGGTGAGAAGCCGGCGAAGAAACATATGTCTCCAACAAGTCAAAAGGGTGGCGTGCTAACGAGATGCTAAGTCAGCTGCTTTGTTTTACTGTGCTGCTCTGCCTCAGCTAGGGTTAAAGGGAAACACGTCAAGCTGACTGTGCGAATGTTTGTATGTGTTTATTTGAGATATCAGACTTGATAAGTTTACATATTAGCAATGTGTTTGATATGATTAAATAGCTGGGTGACGTCTAAAGGCAATTCTCTCACTGAGTGATTGAACCGGTTGATAGTTTCACGTTTGTCTTTGTCTGTCACAGACCAAGCCATTAGTCATATTGCACTATATAAAAATACCTCTTCAGAACTTTGCAACACGTTTCTTCTGGTTTAATGATGCCCAACCCTGTAGATCCCCACTAGAGTCAGCTGTCGTTAGGTTACAGACCTTCCAACACTGCCTACGCTTAACGTACTGATTCAACCTTCCCACTGCGGCCCGTCAGGACAGAGAAAAATTACTAGACTCTGTGCTTCTGACTTACTGGTTGAAAGTAGCTGTTGGCGTCAATGCTAGCATCTAATTGATCCCAATTGACGAGTCCTGCTTACCGGGCTTTAAAGATGGGGCGTGTCCCGACCAGTGGTGACACCAGTATCCTGGGTAATGCACCAATTACAGAGTGAATATGATGCACTGAATCGCTGTCTTACGTTTATGTCCGATGTGAGGCTAACTATGGTGGAGCAGAGATAGAAGCATCCCATTTCTGCTAATTGTAGGTATCCGATGAAACGCTGTGGCAAATAACAAAACTTTATGGAAAAGCATTGTGAATTGCTCAACATTGCCTTAAAAAACTTAATCCACGTAACATTATACAATTATTGGTTTCAAATTAAGTACTGACTACATCACAAATATAGGTTTGTAAATGTATTTCATTTGTAATAGAGTAGATGCAGTAGATGCAGTAGTAGCAGTCATATCAGCAGATGCAGTAGTTGCAGTAGATGCAGTAGATGCAGTAGATGCAGTAGATGCAGTAGTAGCAGTAGATGCAGTAGTAGCAGTAGTAGCAGTAGATGCAGTAGATGCAGTAGATGCAGTAGTAGCAGTAGATGCAGTAGATGCAGTAGTAGCAGTAGATGCAGTAGATGCAGTAGTAGCAGTAGTAGCAGTAGTAGCAGTAGATGCAGTAGATGCAGTAGTAGCAGTAGATGCAGTAGTAGCAGTAGTAGCAGTAGATGCAGTAGTAGCAGTAGATGCAGTAGATGCAGTAGATGCAGTAGATGCAGTAGATGCAGTAGTAGCAGTAGTAGCAGTAGTAGCAGTAGATGTAGTATTAGCAATATTAGTAGTATTAGCAATATTAGCAGTAGATGCAGTATTAGCAGTAGATGCAGCAGATGCAGCAGTAGCAATAGTAGCAGTAGTAGCAGTAGTAACAATAGATGCAGTATTAGTAGTAGCAGTAGATGCAGTAGTAGCAGTAGATGCAGTAGTAGTAGTAGTTTTTTCTACCGTCATTTTACCAGGTAACCGTTACTAAGATGTCATTCTTATTTTCATGACCTGAGACGGATTAGGGTTAACTGTCTTTCTCAGGGACATAAAGCAGATTTTATTTAACCTTGCCTGCTCAGTATTAGGACCAGTGACCTTAAGTTCACTGGCCCAACCATCTTAAGCAGTGGGCTACCCTGCTGTCATGGTGTCTGAGTTGATTTCCTCATTGAAGTAAGGAATGATAGCGCCCGGATAGAGGCCTGTGCATGTCATATGAGTGCTCAGTTTGAGACTGTTGTTGGTTTGCCTGTCTGGTTTGGGGGGAGCCAATCAGGGTGGAGTTTTGCAGGGATTTAGCAAATGTCATGCAGATCTACTCCCATCCTGCAACATGCATCACTTTTCACTGAGGAGCATTTCACTGGTGATGAACCCTGTGCTGTGTTGGTCCAGTTGCTACGGCAATATCGGCATTGTTGCATCAGTTACCTGGCTTCAAGCAGATGCATGTCATCAACATATTTGCACACCGGTTGGCTGGTTTGTTGTGCAGTTGTTGATAATGACAAAGAATTTAACATTCCTCTCCATTTGTATAAAACAAAATGTGGCCCGTCCACTGTAAAGTTTCTAATTCCTGGAAAGTGGATTGTATTAGTAAGTGTTTTTAAAAGTTCAGTGACATTGCTTGGTTCTGAAAGGAATTAACCCTGTGTTTTTTCTCATCCGCAGGCCACAAGAGGGGCTGACTAATTTCTCTATCTGCCTAATAGTGTATTAGTCCATTCTTCAAGATGTCCGTAACCGTAATTAGTGGTTCGCTTTGAGTCGGCCAAGCTGGGGTGGTGGGTGTGCGCGCGTTTGTGTGGGGGGTAGTGCGAGGCGACTGCGAGCGAGAAGAAAAAAGGCTGTCCGTTTCATAGTCTGATGGAGGTTATATTTTCTGTGACAACTGGACCAGAGTAATCAAAACGTGTTAATAATCCCTTCAAAGGACTGGCGGTGCATCAGTGGAGCCTGAGTGAACGTGAATCCCTTGTTAGCCTCCACACTGGCCGCTCCGCCCACACCACCCCTCCCTGCGCTCTCTTTTTTTATCTCCTTCTCTTCGGTCTTCTCCGACTTTCTGTCTGTCTCTTTGGTAACGGGCATCTCTCGCTTTTCCTGTCTCTCTCCGTACCCCCCCTCGCAGCGTAAGCCGGACCCACTCAGCCTCAGGACCACAGAGAGGCCCTCCAGGGTGGACAGACTGCACATGCAGTTGATCTGTCAGAGTTGTTCCAGTGCCCCCACGGTGTGAGGTGTATGTTGCTGTCCACGTTCAGCGGCAGTCTTTGCACTGGCCATTCTCACCTTGCTGCAGTACAGCCAGACACCAGCAGGGGGCATTGGGCAGCACACTGGGGCACAAGCTGAAACCCTTTCCATCAGATCTGAGGGATCACTAAGGCTGTTTCCAGGGGTGAGGGAGGCTCTAGTCTAGAGGCATTGACCGATGGTCAGCTGACTGGGTTGTTTTTTTTCATGTGGCATAATTTCCTGAAACTGAATTACAAGAATTGTGAATGCAAACATAACAAACAGTGCCTTGACAACCTAGAGATGACATTGAGCACTTAGATTAACTTGCAGTTTAGTAAATGAGACATTCAGTTTGGACCTTGCTAGCTATGGTCATATCATACAAAGCACAACTAAGAACCGCCGACGTCATAAGGCCTTTATCAAATTTATTTGATTTATATAGTACATCTTTTCTATTCCCTCCCATTCCCACTCAGTGGGTCATACAAACGCACTAATGACGAGAGTCCGCTTTTAAACTTCAACAAAATATTGACGGTAACATGACAAAGGATATGTCTTAAATAAGCCTTAATAACATCCAGCAGGTCCATCGCCCTTTAACCCCAGAATCATTAATCAGCATCCAGTCCTGTCAAACTGAAACAAAACATTCTTTGATGCTCTGTACTTTTAAGTTTAAAACACAAACACACACATTCCTGATAAATGTCACTCTCCTGCTCTTGTGCGTCTTTGAGCTACTTGCTTTGGTTCTCACTAACCAGCCCATTAACCCTGAATGCTGCGTTAGACCCACACGAGCCCCGGGCTTAGTAAGAGCTGGAGCCTCCACTCACTCCACATCTCTAAACCTCATCCTCCACCACCGACCCATCAGGCCTCAGCCTCACACAGCCTGACGGTGGAGCGCTACAGGGTACACGGTGACGGGATAATCAATTTCAGGGGATTGGTTGTTAGGCCCTCACAATTGAGGGCCTAGCACAGGTAGCGTACTGTCATCTTTAAAGCTGTGTGCTACCACCAGGAAAACACTCAACTCAATGTCAATGGAAGGTGTGAAGGGATCAGTTGGAGGCAGTTAAAAATGCATGCGGTCTAGCCGGGGCTCTGGGCGCTAAACTGACCTGGGATCAGCCAGCGGACCGTCCCGGGGGACCTTCTGTCGGCCACGTAGACCAGAAGATGGGCCATGCTCAATAATGTAGAAGAGACATGGCATTGAAGACGTGGAATACTGTCTGTCATGGCAGACCATCAACACAGCAGGCACGTGTCCATGTCACACTGTGTGATAGAGGTATTGTGTCAGTCATTATGCCTGTAGGTGTTGTCACACTGTGTGATAGAGGTATTGTGTCAGTCATTATGCCTGTAGGTGTTGTCACACTGTGTGATAGAGGTATTGTGTCAGTCATTATGCCTGTAGGTGTTGTCACACTGTGTGATAGAGGTATTGTGTCAGTCATTATGCCTGTA
>JACXGM010020492.1:0-17774 GCA_016801145.1 Umbra pygmaea | reverse complement strand
TGGAGATTTGTGGGATGCACATCCAGGGCACGAAGCTCCCGTTCCACCACATCCCAAAGATGCTCTATTGGGTTGAGATCTGGTGACTGTGGGGGCCATTTTAGTACAGTGAACTCATTGTCATGTTCAAGAAACCAATTTAAAATGATTCGAGCTTTGTGACATGGTGCATTATCCTGCTGGAAGTAGCCATCAGAGGATGGGTACATGGTGGCCATAAAGGGATGGACATGGTCAGAAACAATGCTCAGGTAGGCCGTGGCATTTAAACAATGGCCAATTGGCACTAAGGGGCCTAAAGTGTGCCAAGAAAACATCCCCTAAACCATCTTCAACTGTCCAATGTTGGTGTGACGAATTGTTATTTCAGTCAAAGTTACCCTTCTATCAGCTTGAAGCAGTCGGCCCATTCTCCTCTGACCTCTAGCATCAACAAGGCATTTTCACCCACAGGACTGCCGCATACTGGATGTTTTTTCCTTTTCACACCATTCTTTGTAAACCCTAGAAATGGTTGTGCGTGAAAATCCCAGGAACTGAGTAGATTGTGAAATACTCAGACCGGCCTGTCTGGCACCAACAACCATGCCACACTCAAAATTGCTTAAATCACCTTTCTTTCCCATTCTGACATTCAGTTTGGAGTTCAGGAGATTGTCTTGACCAGGACCACACCCCTAAATGCATTGAAGCAACTGCCATGTGATTGGTTGAGTAGATCATTGTATTAAGGATAAATTGAATGGGTGTTCCTAACAATCCTTTAGATGAGTGTTTATACACCAGCAATTGTAATTTGTAAGCAACCAATATTATACCAGAATACTTACAGCATCTTGTAATGTCTACTACTATTCAATCATCAAACAAAGTGCCTAGTGGCCTTGAATAATTAAGCACCAAATACAAGTGCAGAATCTTTTAGTATAAATTAGAAAGATAACAACAAAGAGTAAAAATAAACATTGGGAGAAAAAACTTGGGTTAAGATTTTTCAAGTTTTTTGACAAGTTGGCCTATACTGTTTGCATCCTTTTCCTCACAGAAAGAGGAGGGGGGAGAGAGAGAGAGAGAGAGCGGCAACCCCTGGAGAGCTGAGGAGGACAGGAGAGGAGAGAGAGACAGGAAGGAAACATTAATGGGTGTGTGTATGTGTTTGTGTGTGAACTGGATTGGTAAAGGTGAGGCACTATGTGCTTGCATATGCCAGCTAGTTGCTCACTAGAGGTGTTACCAAAGGGTGAGCATCCGGTTTGGCAAATTGACGCCAATGAGGAAGTGCCCTTAACCTGCATTCTATCTGAATTCCAGCTGGGGGTGATACGTCTGGTTGCAAAAGAGCTCGGTTTCTATAATAGTCTATGAAAATGAGAGACATAATATACTTGATTTATTAACTCAGTAAACATTTTCATAATGAGTATATGGTCTCAATTAGGGATGCTCATTTTGGGTAATTTTCCTGACCGACAACCGGAACTCGTTAACCGATTATTAACCGTTAACTGATGAGATTATAAGATTCAATTGGCTTTAAATAAAGAATTAAATTGACGAGTGTCTGTAACACGTTAAATATTTTTAAAAAATTACAGATTTGTTTTAATGTCTAAACAGCATACAGAACAGATCAACAACAGCTGCCGGGTGCACCAGCTTTGCGTATAAGTTCACTCAGGTGCAAAGTCCACCCTAAACGATAAGATGAAACTAGTTAGTTTCATACTAAAGCCGTGTCGATGTTTGGTTTCACCAAACTACACTGGCGTAAAGTCCACACCAACCAAAATATTGTCGCAGAATATTTGTCGTAGACGTTTTCACTTTCTGTTTTCAATCAAAGAAAAGTTGCTTTGATGCAGTGTTTACCGAGTTGTCAAATTATAGAATGAAAACAGTCGGTGACAATCTGGAAAAAGGTTGTTGCTTACAGGAGGCCTACTGCAAATAAGGGCTATATTTCATTAACACAAAACAAAATGTTGAAAACGCTTTCTATGCGTTATACTCACTTAACAATATCTGCTGAGCGCACCCATTTTATTGAAAATACCATTACGGTCCTCTCCGAAAATAAAGTGCGTGTTGTCAATCACTGTGTGTGTTGTTTTTAAGGTAACATTATTTTGTCGGCTATAATGCATCAGTAGCATGATGTGCTTCCCAGTAAGATAGCGTTATACGTTTCTGTACATGAAAAAATGAAAGGGCAAGTTAATATCACAGTCATAATAAATGTCCAAGGGTTGTCATTTTAAATGAAGAACGCGTTGCGGACGCAAAACAGACATCCCGTATATTTCGCACCTCATTACCTATATCTTCCCACCTTTCAAAACGAAGCGCCAGGCTCTGGTTGCGCGTGTGAACGCGCCACATGATTTAACTAATATAGGCTATATATACGTAAAAAATGAAAAACACTTCTTAACCGTTTAACTGATAGTATTAATCGGTCAAATGTTTTACTTTCGGTTAACGGTTAAACGGTCAAAATGAGCATCCCTAGTCTCAATCGCTAGATTTAAGCCTTCTGCAGTTTATCATGATGTTCATTTTTTTTATTTGGGTCTCGTTGATTTTAAAATCGTCGATAAAGCAAATGGGCGTTTAGGGTTTGGTTATGGCGTTCGGTTGTACAACAAGACACTCAAAGCAGTTGGTATTTCACTTTTTTCCGGTAAGTAACATTATATTTTGTTTTACATTATGTTTTAATACTGTTTTTCGTTAGTATCCCAATTAATATCTGTAAGCTAACTAGATTACTCCTCCCTCTAGTCTAATATCGTCACATCCGCAACCAAGATGTCTGCGACCGTAACTGCAATTTCGATGACCCAAATCAGATCTTAACAAACCAATGGGTGATGTCACACATGGCTCCATCCAGTAATTATACAATATATGGGTGTTACCAGCAAATAGTAACAAAAAATTCAAACACTTTATTGTGTGGGTGGGGTGTGGGGCCCTACAAGACATTGTGCCCAGGGGCCTCTGAATTCTTAATGCGGGCCTGCCAGCCAATGGACCAAATAGTATGATATTTGATGTTTTCCTGACTGTCCCATAAAGGGAGAATTTGGTATACACGTACCACTGTGTTGCACATGTCATGTTTTTCTTTACAGATAACTATATAGTTTGCTGGCCAGAATATGTAGGAAGGTTCCACAGAGTCAAATGTATGTTCCCCCCCAGGGGTAGGACATTTCAATTTCATGTAAATGTACACAGCCAGTTCCTTTGTATTCAATGTAAATATCTACTGCCGGTCTTTTGTACTGATTTTATTTGTGACCTAAAATTTGTGAATAATGTAATCAATGTAAATTTGGCAATAGCGGTTCTTTGTTTCCACTTTCGATGGCCAGTGAAATGTGATTCTCATTGGGGTTGAGCGGGATGGCGGAGAACTTTTTCGGGAAGGAGATAAAAGTCTATGTTCAACTAAGTTTGAGGAGTTCAAATTGTAAACGATGCTCCGGGCAAGCTTTGCTCTAGCCGTGTGATTAGATATAGGATAATTGTAGTTTTTGATAGGTTTTAGGATTTTAGGACGACATGTATGAATATTCTTGTTATTGTAACTTGTGATTTCATTGTCCAGTTAAAGAGTTGTATTTTATGTCTTTAATTGGAATTAAATATTATTGCTTTGAACCAAGCCTTGTTTGAGACATTCCAAGTTTATTCCTAATATCTCCGGTGGGGTTATATGGAAATCATCGTTAGCCTATTCTCTGCCTGCTCGTAGTATTCTGTTCATTATCACACACACTCACACTTTGCTAGCAAGCTATTCCAGGCTTCCCATGTAATCACTGAGACGTAAAGTTACGTTGCAGCGGGGCCATTAAGTTGGGCACAAGAGGGGATTTTTGTGTTGCAATTTGGCAAGGGAGAAAAGTTCAGTCCACTCTTGGGCATTCCTTATCCTTTGCCCCTATTATTCAGTTCAGTCTCCGGAGACATTTCTGCCCGTAGGGGCAAGCCAATGTACTTTAGATCTTGCACGGCTGTCTCAGGCGTATTCCGTGAGGACAAGTAGCCCGTACATATTACATATTTAGCGTGGCTTGGAGCGCCCAGAATACCTACCTGGTGGCTTCCAAGTTCACACCCGCAAGGCTTTGGTTAAACTTGCTTAGCTAACACATAAAACACATGGAGTCAGATTTATAGATATTAAATCTCTACGAGGCAATTACGATCGATAAGATCGTTCTCCACGCTTCTCATTAAGCACATATGTATCTGTTTAACACCGAACATTGCATTAGGGGAAAGGAAATATATCAATTATTATTGTATTAAATTAATGTGCATATTAAGGGTAATCTCTTTATTCTCTAACTACACAATCAACTTAAACATTAAAATGTCTAGTCTGTGTCTTTCATTGCTGAAATCTGAGCAGAAAATGCTTGGCAGAGGCAGAGAAAACAGTTCTTTCATCAGTACTGTTAATCTTAGTTAAACACTCCCGACTCCCGGCGCTGTGAACACGTTGATGTTTTTGGCTTATAAGTAAACAATCCCCCCACGTAGGGTGCGTTCTTGTGATTGGCTAAAACAAGCAAGATATCTGATTGGTTGTATATCTTTCCCTGTTTAAAAAACACATTCCCATACTCAGTGTAGTCCTCAAGAAGTGCCTTGTTTGACAGTATGAAAACACCAACAAAAAGAAGTAAAAAGTGCTGGTACATTGCAGTATGCAGGAGGTCTTTAAGGAGCACAGGACCGGTATAAAGCAGGAACTGGCGGAATTCAGATCCTTTTATCTGTCTACCTCCTTCAGGGATCTTGGCTTTCGTGCAAACTCCACTGGCACACTTGTCCTGATCTTTAAGAGCTTCTCAGAGAGCATCTTCACCTGAAAGCCAGAGAGCCTGCAGGCCAGTGGACCCTTGAGCCACAGGTACAAGAGTCGCCTCATGACCCCCAGGCAGACAAAATGCATGTAGTCTAATGGGAACCCACTGACCATGCCCAAAGATGTGTGAGTCAGAGGTGAAGGCCCTAGATGATGGCCTTCATCAGCCATTTCTTTGAAGTCCTCGTCAGTGCAGAGGCGGGCATCAGTTTGAGGGAATATCACCCGGTTTTTCACATATTCCCCCTCCTGTGTGCATTTTCCACACCCTGAGTAGCCTGAATGTCCCTTGACATTCTTTACAAATGCTCGGGCTGGTGCATCACAGACCATTGAGGACAGCTGGAGACTCATGCTGATTCCTTGGAATGTGAATCCCTTCTCCAACTCCACAACATCAGCCCAAAAATCTTCTAGGTATTCATTGAGTGATGGTTTGCTGGTACCACAAAACAGCCCAATCACAAATGGCTGATGCTGGGGCCGGTTCTTGATAGCTCCCAGAATGGGCCAGAATTGTGTGGAAGAACTTTTAAAAACCGGCAACCCGTCCACATTCACTTGGAGTTCTAGGCAGACACCACTAGCCAAGTTGCATTTATTAGCTTCCAAAGTAGTCTTCATCGACTTCAGGATGCCAAAGTAATGGTATGTCCCTCCAGCCTTTTCCTTGACAACCACAGACTCCGACCGTGCAGTCTGCAGCAATGTTCTCGCATCAACTGGCAGTGATGGATGATGGTACTTCAAAACTTTCAATAATTTATTTAATGCACTGTGAGTTATATTTTCTTCTAATGCCCATGTTGCTAAATTACTTTCCAAATGGTTCACCTCATCTTCACTATCTATGCTATTGTTGTCAGAATCAAAAGAATCATTAAACTCCTCAGGTTCAGCAAAAGATGATTCACAATCCATGAACTCGTCCTCAACATTAACTGGAATTTCATTGCAAGTGTCAACAAATTCTTCTTCCTGCACCTCATTGCCACTAGCAAAATCAGAACAAATGGACTCCAATTGTTGTCTAACCCTTGCCCTAGATTTCCGCTTCAATGTCCAGTAAGAAGGTGTATTTGCCATACTAAACAAATAAAATAATAATAAAACACATTATAAAAGGAATACACAATAAACACAGAAGAACAAAAAGCATTAAATACTAGTATACCATACTACTCTAATGTACATATGTGTAACACATACCTTTCCTGGTCAGTATGGAGGTCTGCAGATAAGGGCTGACTAAAACACAATGTGGAGGGTGGATAGGAAGACAGACTCTGATTGAAAGAGGGAGACAAACAAGAACATATGGCCCAATGTATTTAAGTATTTGACATTCTTTACAAAGAAACAGATATAGAAAATTATATTAATAGAATAGAGTCTGCTTGAATTAATTTTCAATTCAATTATACTTGTAAATTGCCAGCTCATCGCATAAGTTATTTTAGCACACTTTTCCTACAGAGCAGGGGGCACAGACAGGATTTTTATTTAATTTTTTTTATTTGAATGCTCAAATATAACCAACTAAAGGGCTCTGTTTCGGACTAACTAACAAGACCAGGCCCCTCTGTGAATGAATTTGGGGAGAGGGCAAAAACTACACTTTCACTGGTCACCGGGACATAAAAACTGCATCTAAAACCTGATAAAAATACGCTGAAAAGGTTTGATGACTGCCCCAAAATAAGGTTTTAAAAGGGTAGCGCCAGACTAAAATCACCCAGCTAGTGACAATAAATTCGGTGAGAGGAAGATAATTATAGCGCATCTTCTAGTCAATGCTTGGTTAAATTTGTCATTAAATACTGGCCATGCTTTGTGTATAAATGCTTGTTAACATGTTTGCATGATGGGGCAGTTCTGATTTCTGATAACGAGGCCGCGATTTCTGCGGGAGTCGAACGTTTTTTCCCCCACAAATGGGTGTAGCTAACTAGCTACCGGTTAGCAAACATTAGCTTGCTAGGTAGCTAATGTGAGGTAACTTTGACGTAAAACAATTTCAAAGTGCCGTTCAAATGCTGGAAACACATTTTTGGTTATATCCAGCCAACGTTACCAGCCGTAACTAAATAAAATGTAAAGTTTGTTGGTTAAAATAGTTTTTTAAATTCTGGGACTTAGCTAACGTTAGCTAAACTAGCTAGTTAATAGTCTGGTTTCTCGGCTGTGTAAATACATAGACGCTGTGTATAAAAAGTATGGCACAACGGTACAGGGCTGTAATAACGTTATGCTTTATTACATGTTACAAAATTAACATAATTTTTAAACCGTGTGATTTAATGTTAGTCAAGTGATCTCTTACCTGACAACCCGACTTGTCACTTCTCCAGCCCTGCCAGTCTGTCTGGTGAAGAGGGTGCGCCTCTGCGCGCAGTTGTGGGCGGGATCGTGTTACTACCATTGCGCCGATCCAAAGCCGACCCATCTGAGAGAAGTTAAATGGAGCGTGGAGAAATCCGACTATGCGCAGATGCTTGTCAGACGCTATTAATATAATTCGATATACGATCTTAGGCCGACATCGGCAAGACATATGTGTGCTATCTGGGATATAGCGTATTTGTGTTCTGCCAGACGATCCTTTAGTCTTCTTTTTGTACGGCCAATATAAAAACAACCGCAAGGACAGTCTAACCTATAGACTACAAACAGTGTTGCAATTGGCAAATTGTTTGATTTGGTATATTCTGTTCTTGTGTGTATCGTAAAAGGTTTTAGCTTTGTTGATGTTAAAACAATGATTGCAGTGTCCACAGGGAAAAGTGCCTACAGGTTTAGCCTGCCAATTAGTTTTAATAATAGGAGCAAGATGACTACGTACCAATTTGTCACACAAAGTGGGTGCGCGTCTATAGGAAAACGAAGGCGGTTCTTTGAAAACATCTTTGAGGAGTGGATCACTCTCTAGGATACCCCAGTTTCGTTTGATTATACTTTTTATTTGAGTAGCTTCCTTACTGAATTGAGTCACAAAATAGATATGATTGGACTTTGGGACTTTTGTTTTTTTCATCAGCAAACTCTTCCTTTCCAGTGATGTGGTTTTCTTAATCGATTGGTTTAAAATACTTGTTCTATAATGTCTCTGTGTAAATCTCATTTTCATGTCCATAGCTTTTCGTAGAAAGTCGGTTTCTTCATCACAGATACGACGTAGCCTTTGGAATTGCCCAAATGGGATATTCTTAATAAGGCTGGGGGGGTGGAAACTATCAGCCCTGAGAATGGTGTTTCGGTCCGTGGGTTTTCTGAAGATTGTTGTATGCAATAGACCATGACTTTTAGTGATTTTCAAATCCAAAAAATTAAATTATATAAAATTAATAAAATTAAAAGTTAAATATTTTAAAAAAATTACAGATTTGTTTTATTGTCTAAACAGCATACAGAACAGATCAACAACAGCTGCCGGGTGCACCAGCTTTGCGTATAAGTTCACTCAGGTGCAAAGTCCACCCTAAACGATAAGATGAAACTAGTTAGTTTCATACTAAAGCCGTGTCAATGTTTGGTTTCACCAAACTACACTGGCGTAAAGTCCACACCAACCAAAATATTGTCGCAGAATATTTGTCGTAGACGTTTTCACTTTCTGTTTTCAATCAAAGGAAAGTTGCTTTGATGCAGTGTTTACCGAGTTGTCAAATTATAGAATGAAAACAGTCGGTGACAATCTGGAAAAAGGTTGTTGCTTACAGGAGGCCTACTGCAAATAAGGGCTATATTTCATTAACACAAAACAAAATGTTGAAAACGCTTTCTATGCGTTATACTCACTTAACAATATCTGCTGAGCGCACCCATTTTATTGAAAATACCATTACGGTCCTCTCCGAAAATAAAGTGCGTGTTGTCAATCACTGTGTGTGTTGTTTTTAAGGTAACATTATTTTGTCGGCTATAATGCATCAGTAGCATGATGAATTATAGCCGATAAAATAATATGTGCTTCCCAGTAAGATAGCGTTATACGTTTCTGTACATGAAAAAATGAAAGGGCAAGTTAATATCACAGTCATCATAAATGTCCAAGGGTTGTCATTTTAAATGAAGAACGCGTTGCAGACGCAAAACAGACATCCCGTATATTTCGCACCTCATTACCTATATCTTCCCACCTTTCAAAACGAAGCGCCAGGCTCTGGTTGCGCGTGTGAACGCGCCACATGATTTAACTAATATAGGCTATATATACGTAAAAAATGAAAAACACTTCTTAACCGTTTAACTGATAGTATTAATCGGTCAAATGTTTTACTTTCGGTTAACGGTTAAACGGTCAAAATGAGCATCCCTAGTCTCAATCGCTAGATTTAAGCCTTCTGCAGTTTATCATGATGTTCATTTTTTTTATTTGGGTCTCGTTGATTTTAAAATCGTCGATAAAGCAAATGGGCGTTTAGGGTTTGGTTATGGCGTTCGGTTGTACAACAAGACACTCAAAGCAGTTGGTATTTCACTTTTTTCTGGTAAGTAACATTATATTTTGTTTTACATTATGTTTTAATACTGTTTTTCGTTAGTATCCCAATTAATATCTGTAAGCTAACTAGATTACTCCTCCCTCTAGTCTAATATCGTCACATCCGCAACCAAGATGTCTGCGACCGTAACGGCAATTTCGATGACCCAAATCAGATCTTAACAAACCAATGGGTGATGTCACACATGGCTCCATCCAGTAATTATACAATATATGGGTGTTACCAGCAAATAGTAACAAAAAATTCAAACACTTTATTGTGTGGGTGGGGTGTGGGGCCCTACAAGACATTGTGCCCAGGGGCCTCTGAATTCTTAATGCGGGCCTGCCAGCCAATGGACCAAATAGTATGATATTTGATGTTTTCCTGACTGTCCCATAAAGGGAGAATTTGGTATACACGTACCACTGTGTTGCACATGTCATGTTTTTCTTTACAGATAACTATATAGTTTGCTGGCCAGAATATGTAGGAAGGTTCCACAGAGTCAAATGTATGTTCCCCCCCAGGGGTAGGACATTTCAATTTCATGTAAATGTACACAGCCAGTTCCTTTGTATTCAATGTAAATATCTACTGCCGGTCTTTTGTACTGATTTTATTTGTGACCTAAAATTTGTGAATAATGTAATCAATGTAAATTTGGCAATAGCGGTTCTTTGTTTCCACTTTCGATGGCCAGTGAAATGTGATTCCCATTGGGGTTGAGCGGGATGGCGGAGAACTTTTTCGGGAAGGAGATAAAAGTCTATGTTCAACTAAGTTTGTGGAGTTCAAATTGTAAACGATGCTCCGGGCAAGCTTTGCTCTAGCCGTGTGATTAGATATAGGATAATTGTAGTTTTTGATAGGTTTTAGGATTTTAGGACGACATGTATGAATATTCTTGTTATTGTAACTTGTGATTTCATTGTCCAGTTAAAGAGTTGTATTTTATGTCTTTAATTGGAATTAAATATTATTGCTTTGAACCAAGCCTTGTTTGAGACATTCCAAGTTTATTCCTAATATCTCCGGTGGGGTTATATGGAAATCATCGTTAGCCTATTCTCTGCCTGCTCGTAGTATTCTGTTCATTATCACACACACTCACACTTTGCTAGCAAGCTATTCCAGGCTTCCCATGTAATCACTGAGACGTAAAGTTACGTTGTAGCGGGGCCATTAAGTTGGGCACAAGAAGGGATTTTTGTGTTGCAATTTGGCAAGGGAGAAAAGTTCAGTCCACTCTTGGGCATTCCTTATCCTTTGCCCCTATTATTCAGTTCAGTCTCCGGAGACATTTCTGCCCGTAGGGGCAAGCCAATGTACTTTAGATCTTGCACGGCTGTCTCAGGCGTATTCCGTGAGGACAAGTAGCCCGTACATATTACATATTTAGCGTGGCTTGGAGCGCCCAGAATACCTACCTGGTGGCTTCCAAGTTCACACCCGCAAGGCTTTGGTTAAACTTGCTTAGCTAACACATAAAACACATGGAGTCAGATTTATAGATATTAAATCTCTACGAGGCAATTACGATCGATAAGATCGTTCTCCACGCTTCTCATTAAGCACATATGTATCTGTTTAACACCGAACATTGCATTAGGGGAAAGGAAATATATCAATTATTATTGTATTAAATTAATGTGCATATTAAGGGTAATCTCTTTATTCTCTAACTACACAATCAACTTAAACATTAAAATGTCTAGTCTATGTCTTTCATTGCTGAAATCTGAGCAGAAAATGCTTGGCAGAGGCAGAGAAAACAGTTCTTTCATCAGTACTGTTAATCTTAGTTAAACACTCCCGACTCCCGGCGCTGTGAACACGTTGATGTTTTTGGCTTATAAGTAAACAATCCCCCCACATAGGGTGCGTTCTTGTGATTGGCTAAAACAAGCAAGATATCTGATTGGTTGCATATCTTTCCCTGTTTAAAAAACACATTTGTGTGTCGAGCCATATCCGGGGAGTCTCAAAATTCACACACAAATGCAGTGACATTCAAAGACCGCAGTTTGTAAATCAAGATATACTTGTGTGTGCATCAGAAATACATTTCTAAATTGTGTCCTGTGCATTTCTGAATCTTGTGTGCATTTGTAAATTTTGTTTCCCTTTCTGAATTGTGTGTGTATTTCTGAATTTTGTATGCATTTGTGAATCCTATGTGTGTATTTATGAATCATGTGTGTGCATGTATGAATCCTGTGTGTGCACATGTAAATGTAGTGTTTGCATTTATCTTTATTGAGACTCTTTTAGCTCCATAGTCCTGCACGTCTACGCTTTGTCTTGGCCAGCTCGCGGCAATATGGTCCAGTTGCGGCCTGCTGTAGCGCTCAAGCCAAAGCCCCATGGCTAACCTTAGTAGCTAGTGCTATTTAGTATGTAGCTACTGTAGTAACACGACATAATGATGACATGTCCTTGGTTTTGTAAATACATCCATCGTTTTTTAGATAAGCATGTTAATGATAAGGAACAACAAAAACCGGTTGCTGCGACAACACAAACAAAATGTAGCCGCCCACTCGTGCTACTACCATGGATTTATAAGAGAACACGAACAGTAGCTACATACTAGCTAGCGCTAGCAACTAAGGTTCTTCTTAGGATTTATTGACAGATCGCAACTACATGATTGCATATACCGCCACCTACCGGTTATGAGCGTGGTCGTCTGACACCCTATGATTATATTCTCTCCATCAAACTGGTTTCTTTACTAAGAGTATAATCTCTCTATCACTTTCCTGAGAATCTGTTCTCAATCGGCTTACCTGGTTAAATAAAGGTAAAAAAAACTATTAATTTAAATCGATTGGTTGATAAATGTTAGTGTGTTTGTTCCCATTAATTAACTTTTTCTACACACAGCCATCATATCTGTTTAGTGACATTATTAACACCTTTTTATACAGACAGGTCTAGTTACTGGAGTAAAAGGAGGAGAATACTGAAGCATGTTCAAGATCACTTACAGGAATTAGCAGCTACTTGTACTGCTATACCAGGTGCTGTACTAGGTGCTGTTCCAAGCTATTCTACTAGTGTACACGCTGACACTATAAGTGAAAAGAGTATTGATGGAACAGATCGGGAAACTACAGCACCTGTGGCACAGGCAATGACTGACATAACAGTCATAACAGACTGACTGAGTCAACTGATGTAACATATGAGTCCTGTACTGACAGCCCAAGCACTGAAGACAACAGTGAAGAGGAAGAGGAGGACTTCAGGACTAAATTGGCAGAATGGGTAGTGGACAAAAGAATAACCCACAAAGCATTCTCACAACTACTCAAGATTTTCGCCAAAGACCATTCAGTCATTCCTAACATCACACAATATTTGGTGTTTATCAGCAAGGTTGCATCGTTTGTGATTTGGATAAACAAACCGGTACAGTAGCTTAGCGTTTCTTATTGTATTTAGAGATTTGAATATGTTGTGTTTATTTTTTAGGGTTATGTTGGGCTTTTTGCTAAACCTTTTTTTTTTAAACATTGCTTTCAGATCATGACGTTTTCCGTTGTTTCGTACCAGGTGGAGGACTTTAGCTCTACCGGTAAAGGTAAGAATTAACATTTTGGCAGACACTGCAATTTTTTGAGTTCTGAGGGTTGTGATATAATCTGATATTTAGGACTGTAATGTATTTTCAGAATATTTTGGAGAAGAACAAGAGGCAGGCTGAAGAGATTGTCTGTTTCCCAATTCCCAATTGAGACAGGACACGGACATTCAAGACAGCCTGGTAAGCAGTTTCTTTTCATTCAAACATTTAACCTTAGATGTTAAATATTTCTAATCACTTTATATAACATAAGCTGTCAAGCTGACAAGGCTGTCCAGAACCAAGTCATCAGGTACCTGAAAGGGCAGCTGACCATGCAGGTGTGAGGAGACGTTGCGGGGTACAAGGGACCTGCCATGAATATGGATGATACAGCACCAGCACAACGCCAAAACGCTTGTCATCTCTTCATACAGCCACTGCACCGCCCTCGACCACAAAGCACTACAGAAGGAGATCGAGGGCCCACCATCCATAGCCATAGACATTACGTACCTACATTGGACTTAGACACTCTTTTTTGACTCTCTCGTTTGTTTATATTGTTTATATTGATTAGAGTATTGTTTTACTAATGTTATATGCATTGTTGGGGAAGACTGAAAGTAATCTAAACAAAATTGTTAAGATTGAATTGAATACATTTGCACATGTATATTTTGTATGCTTGCTGAATAATGCACAGGTTTTTTACATGCATCTTGCACTATTTGAACGAAATTGTTGAGATTGAATTAATACATTTGCACATGTATATTTTGTATGCTTGCTGTATAATGCACAGGTTGTTTCAACTGCATCTTGCCCTTGCACTATTTAAATTTTTTTTTGGATTTAATTAAATGCATTGTCATTTGTGATATAAGTGAAATCTGATTATATTATTTATTAATATTTAAAAGCCTAATATTGGGGTATGAGGCATCCCGCTGGGTTCTGTGCAAAAAAGCGGCTTGTCGCAGGTGCGCTGCTGTCAGGCCGCTGATCAGGGTATTGTTTATTAAAAGCGGCCGAGCGGTAGGGCGACCGCGGCAAAAAGGCAGCTAGCCGCCGGCGCGCCGCTGTTCAGCCGCTTTGCAAAAAACCTCAGCGGCCGCGGTGGCAAAAAGTAGGCATGCCGCCAGTGGCCCGCTTGCGTGTTGCTTACTGGGAAGATTGTAGGCCATGCAAAATTGTTAATTAATGGCTTATTAGGGACACCGCTGCCACTTTACAAAGTCACATTTATTTTGCCTTGGGGCATTAATGCGTTTTGGTACATTGGGGGGATTAATACATTTTGGTGAACATGTTAAATGGGGAATTTAAATGACGATGAGTTATAACAGCAGAGCAACAATTAGGAAAACTTGACTAATTTGGGGAGCTAATTATAAGATGTCATTGGACTGGGTTACATTTTGGAAAGCTGTGTTCTAGCTTTTGATTTTGTGCGGCTTGATCACCCGTTACAGAATCGTAAACTATACACATGTATTGCGATTAAAGCATTGTTCTTGACAACAAGATGACGATTGGGATGTACCTCATTTTTACTAACCAAGGGAATTATTGTTGCTGGACTTTACAAATGGGACGGGAATTTACTGTGTATGTTAAAGCGCTGTAAATGTTTGTTTAGGTCTTGTGTGTTGTGTTGGAGCTCCTTGTATCGTTCGTCTATTTGTGTTCTTTTGTGTCTGTTTTGTCAATTTGTGTTGTCTTAAAGTGAGGACCGAAGGGGGTTTACATGTTTTTGTAGGTGGGGGTAGTGATAAGGGGAGACCTAAGGCCCTTTAGAATTTCGGGGTGGTTATAGTCTTATGGGTTTTTTAGTTACAATAGGGTCAGATAAAGGGGAGATGATATAACTGGGGAGGATTTGATGTTGGGTCTAGGAATTAGTGGTATATAGGCTGCATATTCATAGTAGTTCTTTGATTTTTTATACTTCAGTGTTTTTATTGCTCAGGGCAGTTTTGGGAACAGTACAGGCCTGAGTCATATTTAGGGGTCCAAGGCCGAAGGGGCTGGGAACAGTCGTTGCAAAGCAAAGAACCCTAATGTTTTCCTGAGGATTATTATTCTTCTGCCTCTAAAACCGATACTACAGCCTAAACCGTACATGGTCGTGGGGGTGTCATTTTCAGGACTGGTCCAGATCACCGCAAGCACCTCAGACAGAAAAATTCAGCCACTTCCACCAGTAGGTGGCGCTATAGCAGAAAAAAATGTGTTTGCCCTTATAACTCCCAAACGGTACATTGCACATAGAAGATGCACATATCCACATGTTCCCTGAGTTCAGCTGAATCTTCTGACATAGGCCACGCCCATTTCTTTTATACTTTTATGCGTGGAAAATTGCAATTTATCATAAACCTACTTTTTTGATCTCCTCCTAGACCGTGTGTCCGATCTGTACGAAATTTGGTATGTATGCTCACCAGACCGACCTGACAAAAAGGTATCAAAATAATTTATTTCGGATGAAAATTGCGCAAGTTACGCACAAACAAATTTGTGTAGCTAGCTACTGAAAAATAAACGTTGCCATATCTTGGCCAAAAAAAGCTACCTTTACAAAGTATTAGATTCTTGTTTGACATGACCACCTGAGGCTCCCCAAATTTTTTTATGAAAATTGGCTACTAGGGGGCGCTACAAACACAAAAAGTTTTTATCTCATTAACGGCTCATCCGATTTTTACCAAATATGAGGCTACCATCTAGGGCCACCCTTGAGGCCACCCCTATAGTGGCGTACTGATTCGTCAAAGGGAGCGTGGCCTATGGGACCCAGTTTTGGATCTACCCCTTGTACTAATGTGAGCAACTTCAAATTTACAATGTAGATGTGCAATGGTTGCCGGACCTCACATTCCAAAAAATACACATGTTGACCACTAGGTGGCGCTATAATGATGAGAAACGAGTTTTGTGCCCATAACTCCCACATTTTACATTGCACAATAGAAATCCTTATGTCCAAGTGTACCTTGAACTGAGCTAAATCTGATGATATAGGACACGCCCATTTTGGATAACAAGATTTTTCACAATACCGCACAATGCGCAAACAATTTTTTTTACTCGTCCTAGACCGTGCAACCGATCTGCATGAAACTTGGTACCTAGCATCTCCAGACGGACCTGACCAAAATTTATTAAAATAATTTTGTTACGTTAAACTATGCGCAATTGACGAACAAAAATATATTCATAGCTAGCTACCAAATATGAACTTTAGTATATTGCTTTACCATGGGCAAAATAAAACCCCGTTGTGCAATGGTACTTTCTGCCTCTGTGTCCTTGTTCGCATTCACAACCCCACGCCTCTGTTGCTGACCTCAGGTGTCCTGTGCGGTGTGGTTGACATCCCACTCCCCTTGTGAAGAGCTGAACGTAACAGGTTCATAACAACACAATTAAGATAATCTTAGCCACTTTTGACATTAATGTCAATGCTGCTGCCATTTCTGCCATCGTTTAACTTTTTCTTCTTCTAGTCCATAGAAATAAAGTCGGTAGGCTCTCCTCAGCTGCGACACCTCTGTTCAGGAGAAGACTGCAACTAGTGTCGCGAGCACCACGCACAAGTATAAATAGATACGGCGCTCCCATTGCGTCACTATGGCGCATGCCAGGTCGGGAATCTGTTGTATACTGTGCGCTTAACGTGCCGCAGAAGTCCCTGGTGGAATTCCGGGGTAATACGTTGCGCAGCTTTTGCGGTTACATGTCAAGCCCATATGTGGGCATAAATAGCCAATGAAACGCCCCAAAATTAATATTCATTGATTACGAAATCATGGCAAACACACTGAGGAAATCCCCAGAAAGCAACTTCACTCAATGTGAAGTAGAAAATATTGTTGTCGAGGTGGAAATATGGAGGAAAATGTTGTTTGAAGGGCACAATGTGCCTATTACCAATGCTGAAAAGGCATTACAGTGGCAAAAGGTTGCAGATGCTGTAAGAAAGTCGGACTGGGGCCGAAATAAAATGTGGTCAGATATCAGTCGATATCAAAGCGTCTATTGCTTTATCGCAAAAGTGTCTGCCATGGGTGGGGGAAAATGGGTTACATTAGAGCAGACATGGGCAAACTACGGCCCGCGGGCCACATACGGCCTGTTAGGCTTTTAAATCCGGCTCGCCGAACTTGTCCAAATTATAGTAAAAATCTCATTTTTTTCCCCTTTCCCTGCAATGCCCACGTTTCCTCAATAGATGGCGCACTCAAAACACATTGACCGTTGTTGGGGTGGCGCGTATTTCTCTTTATTTCACTTTAATTTTCACTTCATTTCACGTCACCATTAAGCCCTTCTGTGAAAATGAGCGGACCAAAGAGAAGGAAAGTGGACAGCGAATGCCAAGTGTTTAGTAAGGAGTGGACAACAAAATAATTCTTCACTGAAGTCCGATCAACGGCTGTATGTCTGATATGCCAAGAAGCTGTTGCGGTTTTCAAAGAGTACAATATCAGCCGTCACTTTGCCACGAAGCATGCAAACTATGCTAGCAAGCAGTCAACACAAGAACGGGCGGCTACTGCTCAGAGGTTGGCAGCTAATTTACAGAGTCAACAGAACTTTTTTCACCGACAAACTGCAATTCAAGAGTCAAGCACCAAGGCAAGTTATTTGCTGGCATTTAAATTAGCAAAGGCTAGCAAGCCTTTCTCCGAAGGCGAGTTTTTGAAAGAGTGCATGGTAGAGACAGCAGGTCTCTTGTGTCCGGAGAGCAAAGCCAAGTTTGAAAATATCAGTTTAGCACGCAGGACAGTGACTCGCCGCGTGGAACTGATTGACGAAGATATAGTCAGCG
>JACXGM010020491.1:0-17773 GCA_016801145.1 Umbra pygmaea | reverse complement strand
AGTTCATTTAGAAAGGCCTCTGTAATACCATGCACCCGGGGTGTTGCTACAACAAAGCCGGCACCTTCCAGGGCTCTTTCCAATGCCGGTATGAGTCGGTCAGACCACAATCTTCTGGTCAGTTCTTCAAAATGTGTGTAGAAGTAGTTGTATGGCTCTGCAAACAAGCACATATGTTGTCGCTGACTGGGGTGGTTTATCAAACATCCGTTACAGTTTTCTGTTTTATGTCTGTCAAGTAAAACTTCCAAAATCGCTGAAACCGATGCCTTTATAGTGTCCACAATAGCCGTACTAAGACCACCATCGAAAACATCTTCAGCCGCTTCTTCAACTGATGTTGAGCTGGGTGAGTAGGATGGAGGGGTTGTAGGACCATCAACTTCCCATTGACCTACGTTCCATTCTTGACAGGCGTTCTCTGATTTGTAAAAAGCCATGGTCCTTTCAGATGTGAGTTTTGTTGCTGAGCGGCTACTTCTTATATTGGGTAGCAACGCCTACCTCATGCTATGAGGGCGTGCTTAACAGAGTTTCACTTTTTTAAGGACTGGTTCCTCTGGATCGACGTAATCAAGTATAAGACATTTCCTTATTTTAACAATGCTCAGCCATTGTCGACTCCGAATGAACAACTCATCAATAGCCTGAAACAACCTTTCAATCAATTCAGGCCAGGCTGTAACCGCCAGTGTAAGCCCTAACTCGTAATTTCCTGAAAATGGATTTTTAGGCCTTTCAATCAAGCTCTCTGTAACAACACGGAGTTCAACATCACCCAATGCTTTTCCGTCCTTTCTCTTGACAACCACATTATGGTATTTTTGCTCTAAAGAGCATGATGTACTTCGCCATTTTATATACACTGATGTGTATTTGGTATAGCCATGATTTACTTTCTCATCCTCTGAATATACAACAGTACGAAACACATCCCAATTGCCGATATTGTATTCCACACCAGATATTTCATCTGAATATTCAGATCCTATAGGCAAGTTGTACAATTTGACTTTAGATGCAGTGTAATCAAACACATAGCCAACAACATCACCATTAGGCATAACGTATTCATCGCTTAACTAGCTGCTGGGTGGTATTTTGGTTCTGTGCAAATTTAAAAAGAGCTTTTTCGGAGCATGATGCCATCCAGGTCCATATAATTCTCTTTCATCCATTTTAACACCTATTTCATATGTACAAACCGTAACCGCAGAATCAGGGTTGAAACATTCCATTGTCTCGCTTCTGTGTCTTATAAACCCCTACAACTTAGATATCTAAATTTCCTCTTTTTATTAAAAATCTAACTGGGTTAGGGGGTGGAGTATCTTTTAGAGGTATGTCTTGACAGTAACCAATCACATCGCTGAAAACCACTCATCAGTTTTGACAGCTCAGCTTAGGGAGGGCCTGTACCATAGGACCTCCTTAATGGGTTGGAACTTACATACGAACCAATCCCTAGTTTTAAAACTTCTCGTCAAAGTTTTGACAGCTCAGTTTAGGGGCCGGCCTCTACCATAGGATCACATATAAGGGTTGGAAAACATCATTCCCAAGGTTTTGACACCAAGGGGCAGGAAAATGGGCGGGGAAAAGGGGGCGGGGCTTAAATGGCTCAGCCAAGCAGAACGCTTAGACCCACCTGTCAAATTAGGTGGTCACAATGTTTTGGCTGATAAATATAGGCTAATACTATATCTCTCTCATACTGTACATGGACTAACATGTAAACTTTCCAACGTGGAACAAAACATGACTCTATTCTTTTTCAGATTTTGCTCCCCCAATCAACACACAATGTTATATGGGACTGTTTTGTTTTCCCAGATAACATTTGAATCTGGTGCTCCCTATGGCTAATTTATGAAACACTGTGGTAGAAATGTCTGGGACATAATAAAGACTAATTGCCCCTCTAGTGCAAGGGTCTCTAACCCTGGTCCTGGAGAGCTACCACCCAACCACACATAATGCTAAATTAGGGTTGAGTAAAACAATCAGGACAGTACCTCTCCAGGACTAGGTTTGGAGATTCCTGCTATAGTGCGTAGTCTACCTTTAATAAAAATGTTATAAATGTTTCTTCAATTTAAGCTTTGCCCTCAAATTGAAAATAATATAATGAAAAGTCAACAATATTAGTTGAGTGTGGGTTAAAGTAAGTTATATTTTCACTAGAAAATAACTTGAAATCTACAGATGTCAAAAACTGAAAGCAGTGTATCCCAAACCTGTCATGGGGACCCTCAGCCATCTGATAATTTAGGTTTTGCCTTCAACTCGCTCACCTGAATCAAGCAGCCAAGGGCTTCATAATTAGTAGACATGTTGATTTAGGTGTGCTAACTCTGGGATACATATAACATGGAATGGCTCGGGGTCCACCAGGAGAGGTTTGAGAATAACTGTGTTAAAGAAAGAGTTATGTACTGTATGAACTCACAATAGAACGTATTTTTATTTTTTCCTTACCAACTTTCTCAGTCAGTTATCAAAGATAGGATGAAAGTGCATATTTAAATTCATAAAGATTCAAAGGCCAGAAGAACAAACAACAATTGATTAAGCCAAGAGTTATAAAGCATGTAATTACTTAATTAGCATCTCAAAAGTAGCAGTCATTGGGATAAACATTTGCATAACTGTAGATAACATATCGCAGAATATAAATAGTACGCAAATATTTTTCAGTATCAATAAGAGTTTCTTTCCTAATATATAAAGACATCTTACAGCATAAATAATAGTATACATTATAATCACTTCCCTATTTGTGCAATAGCAAAAACTCATGCATTTTGCCCGAAAAGATAAACCACAACATTGAGAATCTGCAACATAACAAATATTTTAAATAGATATGTAGCGGCACAAACCAGCAAGTTAATTTCACAAAGTAAAAGCTATATCTTAGTGCAATTGTCAATGATAATAACACTGTCACGTCAGACAATTCAGATTAAAAGATCCCTATTCACTTTTCCCTTGCTTAATATTCTTGTTTAAAACATAAAGCAAAGAAAAGGCACAGATATTTGCTGTTTAATCAAAAGCACCAAACTGGACAAGAAGCAAGTCTATACTAAATTTGGTCAAACTCAATTTTAAAAATAAATATTTCAGATCATTTTTCTGCCATTTCCACTTAGGCAATCAAATCCTCATTGATATGAATGGAATTTAACAACGGCATATTTTCAAAGTAGTGTAAATACAAACTTTTACACACATACAGTGAACTCCAAAACAGGGATACATTTGTTTATTTTTGTCTCTGTATTCAAGCAAATTTGATTTAAAATAATAAAGAGACTATGGGGTTAAAGTGCAGACTGTCAGCTTTCATTTTAGGGCATATTCATCCATTTAGAAATGGTTGCAAACTGTGGAGATTTGTTTTCCATGTAAGGATTCCAAATGTATCACAATTGTTTTCAGCTGGTTCATCTGAAGCAGATATGTCTGTTTGCATCATTACTGGCACAAAAGAGCTAATGTCTAGTCTTGATTCTAGGCTTTGTGTTTGCATTTGAAACAGTTGTCTGACAACATGAGGAAGACAAGCTTGCCATCATGATACAGATAAAAAAAAGAGAAAACAATATCTGAGATATAGTAAAAACATTAATTGTGCAGAAATCAACTGTTTGATACACTAAGAAAAAAATGTGTACTGGTGTGCTTAGAATGGCAAATTGCCTGGTAGGCCATGGAAGACCAATGTACTAGATGACCAAAGCATACTTTCAATAGTGAAACATAAACCCTTATAACAGGAAAACTCTCCAGGAGGTAGACATAAATGTGGCATCAAACATCATATGTAGAAATACACCAGCAGAGCAGAGCTATACCATAAGATGGAAACTACTTCTAAGCATTTCGATTATTAAGAATGACCAAAATCCTAAAAAAGTGTGTAGAGTGATGAAGATTAACCTGCACCAAAGTGATGGAAAGAGAAACTTGTGGATAATGAATCGGTCTTTGTTTTAAAGTATACCAAAACATTTTTCAAATAGGGTGGAGGTAGTGTTATAACTTAGTAATGTATTGTTGCAACTGAAACCGATCACAGAGCCTGAGCTGACTCCCTACCCGATTTGACTGACCACAGACTTCCATCCCCACAGACACATTCTGAACGCTGATTCACTGCTTCGCTCCACAAGTGACCAATGCGTGTCATTCACGGAAGAAAGACAGATCGGGCAAGGTGTAACGTTTCAAACTAGCGTGATACAATTCAAATATGTACCTTGCTAGTAATTTTAGCGATAGCTAACGGGAGACAAAAATATGTTCTACTAAATTATTATTATCTCACATAGTCTATAATTAACTTATGTTTTATAGTACAGTAAAAAAGGAATAGAAAACTTTTACCATCAGTGTTTTTATTTTAGCTTGAATTATACAGAGAAACCTAAAAAACGTGAAGAATAAAAAAGAAATTAAAGTAATATTAGCATCATATCGCTAACTTCAGATGTCTCAGCACCTTGCCTGATCAGTCTCCCTTCTCCAGGAGTCTGTCGTAGCAACAGTAACTATGGAGTGGAACGTGGACCAAAGCAGCAAATCAGCATTTCGTATGTGTGTCTGTGACAGTTTGTGGGGACAGAACTCTGTGGGTCAGTCATATCAGGTAGGCAGTCAGATCAGGCTCTGACACCAGCTTACTTTTCTTTACTGATGATGTGACTCCTGACAGCAGCAGCAGGAAGAACTCTGAAGTATACAAAACATCTTGTCTGCTGAGATCCAAACAATTTCCTCCATATTCAAGGATCATACTTCGTCATGCAGCAGGACAATGACCCAAAATACACTGCCATAAAATAGCTGCCACAACATTTTTCAAGGCCATGTCTAGATGAACATGACTTTCACATTTCTGTAGGTTTACGGGCTCCATGCAATTATTGCATGCAAATGATAAACCACCAGTACGAAGAAGAAAACTTTCTGTCCAAATACTTTTGACACCAGATAATAAGAATACTATGTACATAACCTGCTGTCATTTAAAAAACAACTAATAATACATATATTAAAATTAAAGCTGACACTGCAAGTTAACCACATAATAGATATTGTATAATTTCAAACTCAAATTGCTGGAACACAGAGCCAAAAAAAAAAAATATATATATATATATATATAAATTGACACTTTCTAAATAATTTTTGATTGCACTGTATTTGTTAGGAGTCAGCTGAGGGTATTCTAACTTGGTGATTGGAACCATAAATATTGACCGGCTTAAAGCCGTGTCAAGTCAGACAGTGTACCACAGTATGACCAAAACACATTTATACTGTTTTAATTACATTAGTAACCAGTTTATATTAGCAATGAGGCACATCAGGAGTTTATGATACATGGCCAATATACCATGGCTACGAGTTGTATTCAGGCACTCCTTGTTGCATCTTGCCTTAAAGCAACACTTAGTATATTGGCTATATACCACACCATATCGTGCCTTATTATAATTAAGTGTACATAGTTAATCATTCTGTGTGTGTGCAAGTGTATGCAAGCTTAATTAATTTACAGTACAAGCATTTCCTTTTACTATGACATATTGCACCTGTGTCCGACACACCTGTCTTTATTCTTGCCCTTAGCTGCGGTGGACTCCACTGACCTTAGTGTTCATAAACTCTCTTTATTCATAGTAAGCATATCGTCTATGTTGTTAACATGTTTAAAGGTTTGTTCTTTGCTCAGATATGGATATACTGTCCAGGGGAGGGAGATGAATGAATGAATGAATGCCTAGTTCAATCCATGATCTTTGCACTGTCTGTTTGTTTGGGTGTTTAGAGTATTTGGGATGATATTGAGAGAGGCTACTGTTTGCGTTGAATTGCTGACCCCCGTGTGACAATAGATGCTAGCTTGAGGGTAAAACACAACAGCATAGCGCTAACGGATCTGGGACTGTCCAGCAGACAGGGAGGCTCAGCTGCTCCTGGTGGAAGCTTGTGTCCCAAATCACACCCTATTGACACACCAGGCCCCGAGGGGCCTACACTTGACCAACTTGGTGCCAGCCCCTCCCACTACAGCTGCTCCTCAGAGGTGATCCTGAGGGAAGCGATTGCCTTGGTGCAGGTATGAAGACCCTCCTCTTGTTTAGGGTCCCTGACGGTGAGGACCGAGACAGCGGCGTTCTCCCCCTCAGAGTTCCCAGGTGTCTGGTGGGGGGACTGCTTCTCCGTCTCCATGGCCCTCTCCTGACACAGAGCTGCTAAGTCCTCTGCAGTACGGGCCTCTACGCGGATTGATCCTTCCTTAGTACTGTCCTGGATGAGCTCCAAGGCCTGTGGGGATGGGGAGGGAAGAGCCTGAATCCCCCCGATTGGCCCCATGGGGAGGAGAGTCCTGGTTTGCTGCTGGGAGTGTAGGGGAAGGTGGCTGAGGACGTTCTGGGGACAGCTGGAGCTGGATGGAACGGGAAGGCTGGAGAATATGCTACTCCCCTCATCCTGTAAAACCAACAGGTGACAGTGACTATCAGAAGAAACGATCCTAAAGGTTAATGTTAACAACTCATTTATGAGTCAAAAATACATGCTTGAACATAACATTGCAGTGAATAATGGCATTTACACAAAGTATATTAACAGTTCACCATACAAAATGTGTAAAGTCAACAAGTTTTGCATTGCCAAGCAGGTTAGTCAATCGAATCATGCTGCGAACAATAACATACCATTTCCATTTCAGTAGATCCACCCTGCTGGAGCACATCAGCCTTGACTTGCTGTCTGATTTTATCCCCAGACCCTCTGTGTTGTGAGCCCCCTCTACGGGGAGACACAGCCCGAAGCACCACCCTCTGTCTGCCCCGGGCCGACGGCTCCCTCCTCCCCGCCAGGTCCACACCACATGGGGACAGCGGCCTCTCCATGCTGGCTGGAAAGAGGTTAGAGGAGGTGGGCCTTAATGGTGAGGTGTCCCATCGAGGTGAGGAACGTCCTCGGGGGGAGAGTTCTCTACGAGGTGAGTGGTAGCGAAGGTTGGTTGGGGACAAATCCCTTTGAGGGGACTCCCAGCCAGGGGACAGCAGACAGGTGGGGTAGGGATCGAAGAACAGACTTCTCTGATCAGGTGACAGCATGGCTAGGCTACAGTCGTCATCCACAGTCCTCCGGTCCGGACCTGTCCTCCTGCTCGCGACTGTAGAACGAGTATGGGCATCGATACCGGGCAAGGTGGAGGTGGTGATGCAGCTGGGGAGAGGGCGAATGGTTCGTAGGGTACAGCCATGGAGGTCTGGCGACACACCATGGATGACAGCGGTAGCAGTAACCGACATAGAGGCTACAGCGCACGGGTGAGGGCTAGTGCTCCGTGAGCCGATCTTCGGAGTGGAGTCACCGTCAAAGTCATCGTCATCATCGTCATCTTCATCGTTATCATCAATCTCCTCATCCATGCCATCTGAGTCATCTGCGTCTGAGAATTGATGTTTGGCTGTGCTTAAGACCTCAGTCTTTGATTCTGGCTGTATTTCTTCTGTATTATTTATAAGAAAAAAAAAAAATGACATAGAACATCGAAATGATCCTCAAGTCAAAATTGATAGGTACAGCATCCAATCATCCACAGCATCCAGATCAATATCTTACCAGACTCCTGTATCTCTGTATCATCCACTGTGACTGACACCCCAAGCTCAAGACACTTCTTCATATGAGCCTTGGACTTCATATGCTTAGTCAGGTTTCCTATTGGAAAATAAAATATGAACTGACTTTTTGATTATGTTATTACAGTAGCTTTACCAATACATATGAGCATATAATAATATATTTGACTACAGTTATCAGTCAGTCAATCAATTATCAGTCAGTCAATCAAATGTCTTCCATATGCCCTTTTCACATAAGCAGTGTTGCAGTAGTGGTCAAGCTCTCGTAAAATTCACTTTCATGGATTAACAGACAGGAAACCCACCTTTAGTTTTAAAAGCAAAGTTGCAGACTCTACACACGTAGGGCCTGACGTCAGTGTGGGTGCGTATATGTTTCTTCAGCATACTGGGTTTCTTACAGCGGATGCCACACTCCTCACAGATATACTTCCCCCGGCCTCTGCCCCTCACATACACATAGTCCTCATTGGATTTGAACCTGTGGTAGAAAGAAAAACTGGACTTCATAATTTAATCTATTAAAAGCTATAGAAATGCGAGAATAATAAAAATATTGATTTAGTGTGATTCAAGGTCTCTTTTGTAAAAGGGACTTTCTGACATAAATGATACTAACCAAATATATACCAATGAATCCATTTAACGAAAGCATTATTTTTAAGTAATTTTTTATTCCTCATTGATTGTGTTAAGAGCATAATGGCTTACCCTCCTTCAAAGATTTTGATCCGGCCTGGCACTGGTGTTGGCACTGCTGTTTGTTTCAAAGAGACTTCCATCTCTTTCCATTCCTCTTTCGCTTCTTTTATCCTGCAGCTGGCATCCTTGACTTTCTTTTCATAGTTGGAAACATCAAGCTCTTTGAGCTCTGGTTTGCTCTGTAGCTAATTGAGACCAGAAAACAAACGAAGAATAAACATATGTGAACGTGCAGTTCAAATACAATATGCAGACTATACTATAATGCAGACGTATTGCACCCTTTCAATTTAATAGGGTTACAATATTCAATTTTGTATGAATGCTGTAGCTACATTAGATTATTTCAAACCTACCAATGCACATATTTACTGTAGATTTGGACTGAATAAAGAACAAAGGTTTTCTCACCAGATCAAGATTGTGCCTCCATAAGAGTGAAGAGGAGATGAGATCCCCGGTCCCAGCTTGGTACATGGCAGCCATGGTGTCCACCCATGTGTGACCCTTCTGTTTGGACCGGAGCAGAGACAGGGTTTCACTGGTGCTGAGGTTAGATGGGTTGGGGTTATGGGAACTGACACACCATGTGGCATACACAGAAGACATAGGAGTGGTGTTCTGACTGCTGCTTGGCTTGGTGTAGTTCAGATAGCACCAACTCACACCTGTTGTTGTGCGCAGACTTGGAAATGGAGATATCAGGTTGGTGTTTTCACTGTCTGAGATAGGGATGCCCTGACCTTTGACCAACTGCACGAGCATGTCCATCTGGGCCTTGCTGTCCATGCCAGACTCATTGAAATCCTTCAGGGAAAGCAGAGTGTGGGGTTGTAGGGTTTTGTCTTTTGGTGAGTTATCCATGGGGTAATCAAGGCTTTCTGACACTTGTTGCTGAGGTGAGGATGATGCAGACGAAGAGGATTTCAAAGGAAAGCCTGACAGTGTTGCTCTCTGGTCACTTGTGAACTCAGACTGTAAACGGTTCTTATTCTCGTCAGTGACTTGATAGTTCCCTAACTCCACAGCACCCAACTCCTCCACTATCTCACCATACATTTTCTCCTCTTTCACGCGTTTCTGCTGTTTGACCTCCATTACCATGTCCAAGCTGCTGGCTGGAGATAACATTCGCTTGTTGGATCCACCACTGGATCCACAGTTGGTGGTGGAGATAGTCCTGGATGTAAGGGAAAGAGGGATGCCTGTCTTCAGCTTAGCTGGGGACAAATCTAGAACTTGAACCTTGGCTGGGTTGTCTAACAGTCCTAAATGTGTGGATAAACTAGC
This sequence comes from Umbra pygmaea, assembly GCA_016801145.1. Classification (NCBI taxonomy): domain Eukaryota; kingdom Metazoa; phylum Chordata; class Actinopteri; order Esociformes; family Umbridae; genus Umbra; species Umbra pygmaea. The sequence goes on along the minus strand of JACXGM010020491.1, from coordinate 8,108 downwards.
AAAATGAAAAGGGAGAGAGCTTTCGTATGGATCCTCTACAACCTGTGACACCGTGGTGTATGTGATGCTGCCATAGGATGGCACGTGTGTCTGTTTTCCAACAGGAACTAGAAGACCACAGTGTGTTGGCTGAGGGGCAAACATTGGCGTAGACTGAGAGAGCTGAGCCGTGACAGAGAAGGACAGGGCACTGTTCAGGTATAGAGGAAGAACATTAAGCGGAACGACTGAATGTGTCAATTCAGGGTCAACATTCAAGGGCGCCTGTCTTACCAAATTACCCCGCCTGGTTTCTGAGTAACTGCCACTGATCTCTCCATGTCTAACTTTGGCCGTCAGAGAGAGACTGCCGTAGTCAAACGATATGCTACGGACTTCTGGGAGCTCTCTACGCAGCGAGTTGCATGGCGCCTGTTCTGAAGAGGAACGTCTCATTTCATGTTGTTGACGCTGATTCAGGATGGACAGGGAGTGGCTGCTTCCTGGAACTGCTAAAAACTCCAGCGCTTTGCCAAACTCATCCTGTCTAGTTGCTGGAGAAACTGGCTTGGGTATAAGCTCTCTCTCCTCTCGGTCAAATGAGAAACTGGAATTGTACGATAGGTTGCTGTCTTGACTGGGGCTCTGGGAGAGACTTGTACAGGCAGACTCAAAGCTAGACTCACCAGAAGAGTGCTCCAAGTCAGCTAGGCGCAGTCTCTTCTTCTTTGGGGGGAGTTTTTCTGGCGGAAACTGAGACAAGGTTTCACTCCTTTGAGGCCACTGGAACTCTTCAACATGTCTATCAGCCTCTTTCACCTTGACTTGTTTTATCTCGGGTGCCTTTTCTTTCTCTGGGCTGTCAGGTTCCACAGTTACCCTGATTTCCGGAACCTGTATGTTGGACTGACGGACTAGTTTAGGTGTCATTTGATATGACTGATCTAATAATCTACTGTCACTTAATTGGTGCGCAAAGATATCAGTCTTTTTATGCACCTCTCGCGTCTGACTTTGCTCCACAACTTCCATAGAGGATGGAGTTTCTTGTATCTGGTAGTTATAAGACTCATCAGAGTGAGACCTGCTTAGTGAGTTTGTGTGTTGAATCACAGAGATGACATTAGCTAAAGTTCTCCTTTCTGCAGTGGCTTCCCACCTTTCCCTGTCCAATCGGTCACTTTTTGTTCTATCTTGTGTATGCACACTTTGAGCGTGTCCTTTCACTGAAGCAGCATAAGAGGCTTGCATCAAATCCTCATAGTTCCTCATCTCCTCCACCTCTGTGTGCTGCTGGCTTCCCACATCCTCGTCCTCCCCGAAACATTTCTCCTTTCGCCGTTTCCTCGTTGCAAAGTCCATTGCTTGCTTTTGTTGAACTGTGAAACTTTCCATTTCTACCCCAAGGCCAGAAATATCAGAGATGTTTCCGAAGAGCTCTAAGGGTTCTGTGTGTCCATCGTGTGCAGGGTGCTCAAAGGCAGCCTGTCTCCTTAGTCTCCTAATGCCTCCAGAGGACGCCCGCTCATCAAAAGAGTGGCTGCCTCGCAGGCCTTGTGGCATGTCCAGACACGCTGCTGAGGACGTGGGCATCGAGTTGCTCCGCACCAGCTGTCCAGAATCAGAGAGCTCTAGTTGAGCCTCATTAATGTCTTCCCTAGTAAATGAATGTGTGTTGATTCTGATAGATTCAACCATTGTTTCCTTCTCTTGAGTAAATACACGGGAAACACCTCGCTGTGAAGTGCTACAACCACTTAGATCTGTTGTGCAAGTCACCACAGTTATTGTATGTTTAGGGTTTGGCTTGTAACACTTCCCAAACATAATCTCTTGGTAGGACTTGGCGTTTGTGTTGGGCGGACCTACTATTTGGTGTTCGGCACTCTCGGAGCGTGAAAAGTAGCCCGAGTCTGTGCTGCCTTTGCTTCCCTGGCTAGGTAGAGAGAGAGATGTGTCCGTATCACTGCTCCTTTTCTCTGAGAGCCTTAGTGCAAGCCTCTGCTTGACTGCACTAGATTGGATTGCACGGCTAACCTGAGAAATGGCTTGAGCAGCATTGATCTCTCTGAGCCTTAATGAACCATGCTCAGAATATGTGGATGCTAATGTAACTCCCTGTTTCTGGGCAATGACATTAATTACATTTCCAGGAGTGGTGCTATCTGGTTCCTCGGCTGAAACGGGGTCCAAGTGCAATGTATCGCCCTCATCTGTGTCTGAGCTCTGCTCAGCGTCAGAGTACAACTCTGCATCTCCCTCTAAAGATGCCTGGTCCTCCATGTTGGCATTGTGAGAGTCCACTTCTGAAAATGGCACGGCTTCAGCTTTTACAGAGTGAGCATGAGATTTCCTATGTTTGTATAGATTGCTCTTCGTTTTGAAGGAGAAGCCGCAGGGCACGCATGGGTAGGGTCGTTCCCCAGTATGTGAGCGGATATGCTTCTTCAGTACACTGGGTTTGGCACAAGCCCTACCACAATATTCACAAACATACTTCCCAGGCTTCTGCTGCTGTTTCTGCTCTGTCTTACTACAAACGTCCTCAGATGGCTCATCCATTCCTGACCGGGTGCTGTGTTGGAGCGATGCTGGTAAACTGGGAGCGGTCCTCTGAGGAGATTGACCTCTGCTGCTGCAGTGGGTTAGAGGAAGCGTGGAAATGGCATGATCTGCCCTTTTCTGTCGAGCAAAGGGAACTGTCTGTTTTTCCCGTGGTGGATATGAGGTTAAAACATTGTAATGAGGATGATTGCAGGGTTTATCTTGTAATTGGCATAGGGATTTCCCTTCAAATTGTTTTAGTATTCCTGAGTCAGACCGTTCTGTTGAGCGAGATGAAGTCCTGCTCATGTCCTCCTCAGGTTCTGGACATAGGTGCCATCCTTCATCCTCAGAATCAGCCGAAGGGGTTCTTTTAGTTTTGCCAGTAGACGGCTCAGGTGCTGCCATCCACTTTTTCTGTGTGACCGTCTTTTCCAAAGGCTCTGTGGAGCACTTCACCTCTCCAGTAGATTCTAGTGACTCCATGACAATTCTAATGTCACCTTTCTCCACAATGTATAATTCCAACAGACAACTGTGTCTGTTATGTTAATGGAGTAATATATGGAGACATAAAAACTGGTGGTGGTGGAAGCTCATCTGAAAGAAATCGGAAAAGATTAATGATTATTAGCAAGATCAGGTTACTTACAATAACAAATACTGTCCCTTACGCAACACCGCCATTTCTTGCAAAAAAGAAAACACATCAAAGTGTGACATAAACAATCTTCAAATGATTTCTTTGCAATTGTAGCTGTCAAACTCACAGTGAAAAATATTTTCCAAAACAGTTTCTCCCTTGAATAAGCCTGGTGCATAATGAGCAGTGTACACAGCAGGAGAGGAAAGAATAATCAAGCTTTTTACTAGACTCAAATACCTGCACCTCATCTAACCCCAGGCTGGTGTACTACAGTCTCAATGTGTGTTTTTATGTGTGTGTGTTTGTGTGTGTGTGTGTGTGTGTGTGTGTGGCATTAAAATGGGGCTTACTGGGTCTCTGAGACACTAAACTGTGCCTACATGCCGAATTACACCCTTCATACATTTGACCAGGGACCCACTGGCCTATACCTCCGCTCCATACCAGGAGGCTACATGAGGGCATGCTGGGTCTCTGAGGGAACACCATTCTCATCTTCTCAGTATCAAAGGCTGTGTGCTCTTTAACGAGGTTACGTAAGATTATCTGGTTCAAACCCTCTGAGCTGCTGGTAATTAGGACATCCTGTGAGCTAGCCTCTCTCTTTCTGTTAAATCCTCCTGCTCTCTTTCTCTCTTCCTATATTCATTACTATCATTCAAGTGTTCCTTCTCTCTTGGTTACACACACATGCACGCACACACAAACTTGTCTGGCACAAACCCGAAGGAGATAGTAAAAATCCAAGGTGACGCTGAAGATGCAGACATAAAACATGCATTAAATCAAAGAGACTGCGTTTGTACAGCAAGAATGTCAACAAATATTTTAATGGAAAGTGGTTTGTCTTGACACAGGGTTAAACGCTACCAGTATGGAAATGACAGACCAATGAAGGGAATCCATTGTATATGCCTATACCATGTACTAGAAAAAAGGGCTTCTTAAAACACTAATTTCCTGAGGTAACCCATGTAGGGTGACACTCAGGGCAGAGGTGACAACAATATATGCACTGGGGGAACGGACAGGGAATCTCTCTCTCCCTCTCGCTCCTCAAGGTCGTCCTGACCTCATAGCTGGGTATTTTTCCATCCATCCCAACTAAAGCAACGAGAGGGAACTACAAGTGCATGGTGTCAGGGAGATAAGCCTGCCACAATGTAACAACACATACCTCTACTCTGAACTACATTAGAGGTACAGCGAGAGGCATCAAAGCCTACAGCATATACACTCTCAAACCTCCTTTGACAATCAATATTGACAAGTTACCATGGCAGAAATTGACTCTATACTGACCCAATAACACAGACTTCTCTCTCAGGAAACTATCTACGCATATGTGCATGATGGTAAAGCCGATTGTCATGCCGTGACAATAGAATGTCTCATTCATGGTACATAAAAACAGTTCACTGGATGATGACGAGTGAGGTCTGCTTTGGGCGGCAGGTGGGTAGTAGTCTGTGTGTTTCTGAATGACTGTGGGTTGGCTGCTGGCGTGTGAACGTGCTGTTGGCATGTGTGTGACTGAGCAGGCACTTGTTCTTGAGTGGATGGGAGGAGGGGGCTGAGTTTATATAAAAAATGTCTCTTAACACTCAGGAGATCGTTTCTATATACATAATCATATTCACGCAGATGAGACATGATACAATGATAACCACGCCGTTTAGGTGTGATGAGTGGAAACAATGGGAAGCTGTTTGTATTTAGGTGGTACAAAATGTAATCATAATGCCACTGCATGGTACTACATTCAAGCTATTCAAAAACACACACAGCAGGGCTCTGACAGTAGAATAACACAACCCTTTATTCATACACCTTAGATGGAAAATATAGTGTCGGGGACAGTGAGGCAGAAAGCCCAGGGCATGACAGCACACAGAAGCCAGCAAGCGGAATGAACACTGATGCAAGCCCAGAGACTCAGAATACATGCAGTTAAACCACAAGGTCTGTGGTAAGAAAATAGCCTCTCGTCAAGCAGCAGAGCGGCAACCAGATATCAAATAGAAAACCCTTATACAAACCTGACATTTTTGTCCTCCCTTCTTGTCCCATAATGCCAGTCACATGTGACATTCATCAGATTGGAAATTCCATCTGTCCATCATCCGCATTCCTGGGTTATACGTACTAACAACAATAAGCAATAATTATCAGATTTAGCTGTGGTGAAAATCTCATCAATCTTACACTGCCACCGCCACTGCTGTTGGCTGACTGAGTGTACATTAGAAGGTCTATTGATGTGAGCTAGTCACCAGAGAAAATACCCAAGCGTGACGCGGACGGACCAAGGCACAAAAATAGCAAAGGGGCCCTGTGAGGGATTACACAACAGCCCACGTTTAAGGACACTTTCTCAGGAGTCAGATGCACAATCTAAGTGTGGCCCTAATATACAGGACACAGATACTTTTTCAGTGTTGGGGCAAAACACATCAGCCCTCTTGATGTGTGGTCACGTCAGCTCTCTTACATACCAAAACTCTTGAGTATAGCAAGGTCTGAAATGCAACAGACAGCAATACTTCCTCTGCAAGAAGGTGATAACATAATCGACAGTTAAACTTCTCAGTGTGTTCACAATGAAACAGAATAGACTATAGCTGCACTTTCTCAGTGTGGGTCCTTTAGACACCAACACAGTTTTGACCCACAGCTTTGATCAGGGTATAGAATCCTAGAGTCTGATAACTTAGGATGCACAATTTACAAAGAAGCAGTGCAAAGTAAAACAAGGGTTTCTCAGTTGGCCAAAACATAGCAGCAATTTATTTCACCTCAAGAGTGCAAAACAACAACTTACTGTGATTATTGATAATGACAAAGACAGAGTTTGGTGCAGAATTATTGTCAACCTCCATAAAAATAAGTAAAACTGAATTGATTGAAACATGGGCAAGAGGCAACCAGGACTTTGTTTAAAATGTCCTGGTCTTGGAAATGTTCATGATGCCCTTTACAAGGGCCCCAGTCCTAGGAGGAAACCAAATAGGCCCAAGATCCAGAAGCATATTTTACAAATATAAGGTATTTTACGGCTTGTTTATATCCATGCTAAACACCCCACGAGTGTCTGTGACCAAAGATATATTTTTTCATGTCTTCTGAGCATAGCACCACCTGCAGTTTACTTCATGGCATTGGTAATTGGATTGAAACTGGTGCTTTGTTAAATGCTATTTGGCTGTTATTATTGTCTGTCTAAATCTGTGGATTTATTTAAAGAGGGCATTCCAGTTCATAAGTGGACATGAAGTATATCAACAATCTAGATTAGAGCCCGACCGATATATCGGCGGGCCAATGTTATCGGCCGATATTAGGCATTTTCCAAACTATCGGTATCAGCAATTATAATGGGCGATAAATGAATATAAAAATGTTTTTTTAAACTGCCTCTGCTGAACTGCGGCTATTGAGGACTAACTGATTCAGTACACTACCTCATATACATTGTATATGTTTACATGTCTTCACAGGGCGCAGCTGAAAAAGAGATATTGGTCTCAGTCTGTTTTCCCTGTTAAAATAAATTTAAAATAAAAAAAAATACTGTATATTGTTTATATTTTGCTGTTGTTGTTATTTATCAGAACGTATAGAACTTAACGAAATATTTTTTTCCAGTCTTGTTCAAAGTTGTATTTATGAAGCAATTAAGTCTATTAATACTGGCAACTCAGATTTTTTTTGTTTTTGTTCAAATGACTAAGTTTCATATCTTAAGTTTGTATTTTTATACATTTTATTTATCAGAAATTTAATATATTTTGATGTTCCTCTGTTCCTTTGTGACAATTTAACAAACAAGTTTATTTTTAAAATAAATTATCATATTATTTTATTGAGGACTCGTAAATAACTACAAAGAACTAATGCTAGGGAAATCTGTTTGTTTTGTTACTCGTTTCTGGGTTCTTTTTAATATATATCGGCCAATATATTGGAATATCAGATTTTTAAATCACCAAATATTTGTATCGGTATCGGCCTTAAAAACCCTTCATCAGTCGGGCTCTAATCTAGACTATGTATATGGAGGAATGGTCTAAAATCCTTTCCAAAATGTTATAATGCATCTTAAAAAAACATTTGAAGAGAATAAGCACTATCATTACCCTTGCAATGAGAGGCCGCTAATAATGCTTCCTAAAATTGTTCTGAGTAATTGTTTTAATAATTTATCCATATTTTGAGTATTATACTGTAGCAAGGGTCCTGTTGTAGAATCCACATTTAGACACAGATGATATGAAATACCATAGCAGTTTAATTAATGTGCTATTGTCATGCATGGGTGTCCTTGTCGGGCTATTGGAAGGAGCAGCCCAGCATCCAGATGAAGCATTTTTCTTATAGCATACAAGGAGGAAAAACATGCATGCCTTGGTCAGCGTAGTACACACAAAGCTTCCTGTCAGACTGAGTATTTATTGGGGGTTAAATCACTAAATGGCAGGGTAAGAAGAGGAGGGCACCCCTGACCCCTACCAAGTACAGTGACATTCTTGTTACAGAGGGGCCTTCCGTGTGGCCTGAGAACAGGGTCTGTCACCCCTGGTTGATACATAAAGATGTTTTCCTTTTGGGTTCAAACCAATGGCATTCAACAGTATCTCGCTATGGAAGAACACACTTCATACATGAATTCCACCACAGTCCCTAACCTTTCATCTTTAGGCACCATTTTTCAAATCCCTGTTTTGTTGATTTGAAGCAAATTTCCAGGAATCTCCAGTAATTAACAATCCCTCATGACCTCTTCCAGTCAGGCTAATTAAGGCTACTAAAATTATTACTACTTATAAACCGTATTCCTGTAATTCAGTAATGTAAACAATTACAATGAATTGGGTGTTACATTAAACAAAACACAGCATTGTTCATAAAATCATGATTGCTTCTCTTTTTCAAGGTAGCA
>JACXGM010020490.1:0-17777 GCA_016801145.1 Umbra pygmaea | reverse complement strand
GCATTTGTGAATTTTCTGTGCTTTTAAATTTTTGTGTGTGCATTTGTGAATTTTCTGTGCATTTGTGTATCCTGTGTGTGTATTTATGAATCATGTGTGTGCATGTATGAATCATGTGTGTGCATGTATGAATCCTGTTTGTGCATATGTGAATGTAGTGTGTGCATTTATCTTTATTGAGACTGTTTTAGCTCCATACTTATGGGAGGAAATATGAAAACATATCATGTTGTTGATTGTATCATCATCCAAACGCTTTAGCCAGTCGTTTCATTTTGAGCCAATCAAAGTGAAACCCCACTGAGGGCAGTGGCGTCGTCGCAAGTATACGAAAGTAAAAGCTAGAAAAATATAAAAATTATTATATACTAAATTGTTTCCAGCATACATGTTTTCACTTATTTGCATCATTTACATATAATTTATATTATTTTAATCCACTTTGATATGTATCCAAGCAGTTCAGTGGAGCTATACATTCTAACAATTACCTTACAACTAGCGCTGTCAAACGATTAAAATATTTAATTGCGTTTAATTGCATTAATGTCATAGTTAACTGGCACTTAATCGCACATTTTTATCTGTTCTAAATCTTGATTTCTTTTTGTCCCAAAATTTATTTCTAATTTTAATGCTTTTATCTACATTGAAAAGTGGATCGGCTTGCTTTGTGCAAATGTTTTTTTTTTATTGAAAACAACATAGGCATACTCTCTGAAGTCATCCATTGTTGCCTGGCTTTAACGAGGGGGCGGAGAATTCGCATCAGCTGTGTACTTTTCCATCAAGTGATATTTCAGATTGGACGTGCTGCAATGATAGCTCAGTTCAAAATGACCAAACACACAGGTCACTTTGGTCTTGTCAATGGAACCATTTGTCAACTTTTTAAAAGTAAACTTTCCATTCAGAATTTTATTGGCATCCATTTAAACGTCTCGCAATCTCAATCCAGTCAAAACGTAACGTAGCCTGCTACTCTTTGGCCAGCTCGAAACGCAAGCCCAAACCAGTGTGTTCGGCATGCCTGTTGTTTTGTTTCCGTTCTAGCTAGATCCGGTGTGCTGTTGTAGTTTTTCTAACGTTACTAGTTGTTGCAACAGCATGTGGAAAAAACTACAAATTTTGCTAGGCCAATTGTTGTGAAAAGGATTTGGATATTCCTGTGATAAAACATTTGACACTGTTAAAATGGGTTTGCGTTAACGGCGTTAATAACGTATTTATCTGACAACACTACTTACAACATTAACTTGTAGTTACACTTTAAACGCAGCTGTGTGCATGGCAGGAGGGATACACATGAACATTCCACAAACTTAAAATGTGCAGCGCACATTGGAACTGGATAATGTGAGCTGTGGCTTCAATGCTAGAAAGAAAGACCCAGACATATCGAGAGAACATTTTTTGCACTACAGAACCCAGTAAAAACTCCATCCTTTCAGCAGGGAGTTCATTTGTCACTGACAGGACTCAGCCATGCATGTATACTCGTTAACTAGCCAAATAAGCCTTAAGTTACTTTTAGGGTGGCAAAATCAATTTGTTAGTTAACCAGTGAGCTAAATATCACAGGCCTATTATGAATAATGACGTTTATTGCATTATTTGCCTTAACAAGATGAATATAGATTTGTGTTAAAAGACTAGGATGTTAGATTATAAAGGGCTGTGGTGAAAACCATCCTTGCTAGCTAGTCATTTTGATAACTAGATTATTTGGTATTATGCCTATTGTTAACAAGTTTATTAGGCAACATATGCAGGGAAATTAGAAATGAAATGATTTCAGATAATAAGCAGGATCGACCACAAGTTCTCAATGGAATAAAGGTCTGGGGAGTTTCCTGGCCATGGACCATAAATATTGATTTTTTGATGACGGCGAGTGTTTCCTTGCAGTTAACCATGGTTGACAGAGGAAGAACAATGGTTTCAAGCACCACCCTCCTTTTAAAGCTTACAGTCTGTTATTCTAACTCAATGTGCATGACAGAGTGATCTCACTTGGTAAGTGAGTTCTGCCATGTAATGGTATCATTCGGCCTCCTCCAGCACGTAAATCAGGCGACCTATGTTCATGGGCACACCCTTGATCTAATCTTATCCCAGGAGTTTTCAATTGATAACATAAGCATCCTTCTTTGACCATATGCCTATTGTGTTCAATATTAAACTATTTACTCACTGTATACAGCCAGATCTTCTGGACACTACTCTTGTCATATTAACCCTTTTACTACAAATAAGTTTTCTGATAGTTACCTAGGAAATGCTATCACTGCCTCTATCACTGCCCATGATCACCTCTTGGGCCCTAATATCCTTTTTCAACACATCCTGCTCAGCTGTCCTTGAAACCATGGCTCCCCTTAAACTCAGATGCCCTAATTTTAAATCTCAACAGTGGCTCAAAGATTCCACCCGCCATCTCAGGCAGGTTTGTCGAATAGCTGAGCGTAAGTGGAAAAAAGATCACCTCACAGTCTCTTTAGAAATAATCAGAAAATCCATGGCCAATTTCCAAGCTGCAGCTTAAAAAGCCAGGGCTAAGCATCTCTCTGACATTATAAGTAAACATTCCCATCGCCCTAGAATTTTATTTAACACCATAAACTCAATTGTTAATCCCCAAGTCTCTCCAGAGTTCGAGGCATCCACCAATACCTGTGAAGAGTTCTCAAAGTTTTTTATGGGGAAAATTGACCACATCAGATCACAATTCACTCCTGTTGTATCTGAAACCACACCACATTTCCCCATTGCTACAGTTACCTTTGACAAATTCCAAGCAGTGTCCTACACTGAGCTATGGGACATTCTAACGCACATGAAACCATTAACAACCCCACATGATCCTATCCCTTCACAGATTATCAAAGAGGCATTTGATGCTATTGGTCCCTCCAATCAATATATTCTTAACTCTTGCCTTGCCACCGGCACTGTTCCTACAGTTATCAAGCATTCGGTTGTCCACCCTATGCTAAAAAAAACATAATCTGGATACTAAATGTCCTAATAATTTCCGGCCTATTTCTAAACTGCCATTTATCTAAAAAATCTTGGAGAAGGTGGTGTTAACGCAGCTGCTTCCATACCTCAATTCAATAGAGATTCTTGAGCCATTTCAATCTGGGTTCAAAGCCCGTCACAGCACTGAGACAGCCCTGATAAAGGTGACAAATGAACTGTCACTCAGGTGATAGATAATGCCATTCTGGTCCCGTTGGATCTTAGTGCTGCATTTGATACTGTAGACCATAATATATCACTAGGGCATCTCGTAGAGTGGGTTGGCCTTAAGGTTACCGCTCTAAACTGGTTTCACTCCTATCTTCATCAAAGACCTTTTCCATAGGCCAGTACTCTTCATCCTCTTCCCCTGTGTCTTATGGTGTCCCCCAGGGATAAATTCTGGGTCCAGTACAATTCTGCCTTTACATGCTTCACCTAGATAATATCATCGGAAAATGAAATATTTCATTCCATTTTTATGCAGATGACTCCCAACTATACATCCCACTTAAATCCAGCAACTCTATGCAACCTCTTTTAATGTTTGTAAGAAATTAAAATCTGGATGGCTAACAATTTCCTTCAGTAAATGACAACAAAACTGAAGTTATTGTTTTTGGCTATTCAACCTGGGTGTTATTAAGACTCCTATCTTAACCTGGACAAACAAATATCATCTGTTGTAAAGACCAGTTTTTATCAATTAAGAATAATTTATAAACTCAAGTCCGTTCTGTCATACAATGATCTGGAAAAAGTAATCCATGCCTTTATAACCTCCCACTTAGACTATTGTAATTCTCTCTATTTTGGTCTCCCTCTGACACTGGTGGCACGGCTTCAGACGATCCAAAATGTAGCAGCCAGGCTGCTCACAAACACAAAAAAGCGTGAACACATTACACCTGTCCTCAGTGCCGGTCTGAGCCTTTTGGGGGCCCTAAGCAGAATTTGAATTGGGGGCCCCCTCCTACCATGCAGAGTCACCTGTGCACTCAATTGGGGGGCCCCTGGTGGCCACGGGGCCCCCAGCAGCCGCTTAGTAAACATATTAATTGTCATTTTAGGGGATCGCAAATCTTATCATCCTATCCTTTTGATTCCTCTTGATACTCATAATCAATCTATTGATGTCTCTATTTATCCGCCCGGTCAACAATATTCACAGACAAACAGATCTCAACCCATACCACATGGAATTACAATGATGAACGACGCCAACTACTGTACGATGTGGAAAAATAATTGTATAACATTCGACAAAAGATAAACATAGATGATAATTAGAACTAATTACTCAACTTGGGTATCAAGTCAGGAAAGATATGTTTGGGAGGATTGGAGGCGTGTGTGTGCGTTTAATTTGTGCCTGTTGGTAGAGCAGAATTTTCTGGCATTTGTCCAAATGTTTGAATAAACATTATATATTGCACCCTATTGTAACATGAATTAAAATTTTTCCAATTTAGACCCTGATAGGATGAGGGTACTTTTTGTGTTGTTATTATGATAAATTCTTATTATTTCCTATGAAGCTCACATCGCGGTTCCCGAAAACCTCAATTGGCTCGTCCGACTGTCTGTAAAAAAGCGTGTGGAGTGTAGGTTTAAATTAATGCCTTCCATATTGAACAAACACAGTTATTACCAAATTCCCTGGGCCTGAGTTGAGTTGCTTCTGTGTATTATCAAATGGGCACCCATCAATGTTTTGTGAAATTCCACCCATGACATCTCCAAGGGGCTCAATGGTAGACCCAGTGCCCTGGGAGTACCCCAACTGTCTGCCACTCAACTCAGTGCTAATGATATTGCCCATGACCAGATTGTTTTTGCCACCGCTCATTGCCCTTTATCCATATCCAACGGGATGCCGTCTCTGCCCGCTTGCTAATGCTACCAGTAGCTTCCTAGCCATGCATTCTATTCCCAGCAGCCCATGAATTTGCCAGAGCGACTTCCCTGGGAAGCCCCTGTAGCTGACTGCCACTGGCAGGTTCCAAGCCTTCCACTTCTGTTGTGCACTTGCTCTCTTGTGCCTTCTCAATTCTCTTTTCCAATGGCACTGTCAACTCCATAAGCACAACCTGGTTGGTGCTTCTAGACCAAATGACAATATCTGGTCTGAGGCTCATGTTAATTATCTCTTCTGGGATATTGAGCTGAGATAATTGCGATAATATGGGATATTTAGGTCTACCCGCATCTACCAGTCACTTGTTTTAGTGACTGGTAGACGTGAGCACTTCATATTTGCCTGATGTAACTTCATCAAATTTTTGCATATTTCCCATATTATCTGTAGACCAGGGATAAGTCCTTCAGCTCTTCCGTAGTTGATTGTCCATCATGGGTGGCCATAACAAAGGTCTGTCCTTTCACACTGTCCCATAGTGGGATAGTGTGGCCTGATATAAACTGAGATATGGACTCCTGTATAGATTGTCATAATGTGTTTATTTTTATATTTGTGTTCCTTATTATGGTCAGTGCTAATGCACTGTGAATATGTGTTAGGGTTATGTGTATTATGAAGTGTGGCGCCATCCCTTGTTCACCCAGAGCATTAGTCGTTATATTAACAGTAAGAGCTACTTGGTAATTGCTTTCAGCTGGTGGCTATTTGGGGTATATATGCTCTGGGGGAACGAGAGACTGGCGCGATTCATTGTTAATGTTAAATTGGTGCGTGTGGATGTTCTCCTGTCTCTGTGAGTACCAACCTAGCTTAGAATAATGTGCATTGCTTCACGTATATTGGACCTGAAGACATACCTGCCTTATTTCTACTGATTGTGCCCTCTCCATGTTATAGGTTGTACGTAGAGTAAGTGCTTGTAGTGTATGTATCGTTTGACCAGGATTACGTTATATGTTGTATGCGTTCTATGGCACGTTAGGGGATAGTCTAATAGTATAGTAGTGAGCACCGTACATCTGTCTGTCCACAAGAGAAGGAGAAATACTATTGTCATTAATTGCCTGAGTTCATTAAACTATGTAACGATACTTCCTGTTTGGTCTCCCTTCCTCATCATCCTCCCATGACACATCATGAATTGAAAGTTGAAAAAACTTTATACAATGATAAATACGTTCATTATCTGCTTATATTTTTCATTGATAATCAGATAGGTTAGGGCCAATTAGGCTCTATAGGTTAAACACACTTCAAGACCCATGGTCTATAATTATTTGGAAAACATTTTTATAGATGTAGTAAATCCTCAATATGAAGTGAAAACCTCTTGAGCAAATCATAATATTATATTGGACTTTTTAGTCACACAAGGACATTTGGCACAGCTGGGAATCAAACCAGAAACCTTCCTACCACTAGTCCGATTCCCAAACCGCTAAGCCATCAGACCCCCATCCTCCATGGCTAACTGATTTCAGAGTGTAAGCCACAGCACACAATCTTTCTAGGTAGCCTGACAAAATAAATGGAGAGTTAGATGGCTAATTAGTTCACTTTTAAATGCAACTGTGGTCATTTCCAAATGTATGAATTTTTTTTTGACAAAACATGTGACAAGCTATATATACAGCTACAAACTGCAACTCTATTTATCACAACTGAGCAGTAAATATATTTATCTTGACAGCTGATATGCTGGCCTGTAACAACTAAGTGAGAGAACATGCCAGAGAAAAAATAGGGCACAAGATCTATTTTTTTGTAACTGGTCTTGTAACATGTCTTTCACCATATCCAGCACCGTCATGACACATGGCTATATAGTGAATGTGACAACAACTCGTTGCGTTGTGATACAACAACATGCAGCCAAAAACTTTTCTTAGGAGCCTGATAGACTAACTTGAATGTTAGCTATGGAAGGCAAGCAGATGGGGAAGTTTCCATGTATCAATGATTTTGGAAAAAATCTGGAAAACACAATCTGATTAGATGCAACTTGTTTCATGACAGCAATCTTTCCAGCTAAACAGCTTGTCTGCTCATCCATCAACTGTTCACAACATGGTTGTAATTCATCTGTCTGACAGATATTACAACTTTCATAGCATCAAACATTGACAACACTACACATAACCAATTTTTACTTATTTAATCAGCTCAAAATCATTAACCCTCCTTGGTCTAGTGAAGCTGTACAGTGTCATTTCTGTGGGTTCATCAGAGCCGGAGATATCGCACCTTGAAGCAGACAATGGTCATTCTATTTGAATAAAAATCTCACAGACAGGAAGTAGGAAGTGAAAATGACAAAATAACACATTTTTTATGATGTAGGACATCATCCTGCATAAGACAACAATTTTTGGAGATGGGATTTAGCTGGTTTTTTAAACGTATAGAAATCTTGTTAGAAATGAGTGCAGTTTTTTATGTTTACTTGTTTGTATGGCCCCCAAACATTGCACACCGGTCCAGGAGCCAATAAAAAAGCATAATTCATCATGTTTTACATGCTTTTACATATAAAAAACAACAAAATATACATATGTTCTTTAATATTTTGGGATAAATATAAAAAACAAAATGTAATGACCCAGGATGTTTGACTTCATTCATCCATGTTGTATCCATTGGTCTTCTGAATCAAAAACCATAAGGCACATTCCTATAGGTTAAAGTATGACCTTTCCAGAAGCAAAAAAGTCAACATTGTGCTAGGCAGACTTAAGTCCCCCAAGACCCTGGAGGGTTAAGGCTTTCAACGTGCAAGGACGTTTTCAAATCCCCAACCAAGTTAGCTAGCTAGCTAGTCTCTTCTAACGCGAAAAGCAGTGGCTGCTTTGCCGTTGTCATTGTGAGTAATGAAATGAAGAAAACTTCATTCAGAAGAAAAAATCACATGACATCAACCTGTTTACTTTTTATTACAAATGCCGTTCTTTGTTTCACACTAGAGGGAAGCAACTGACGGTAGAGTGAAAGCACCATGAAACAACTAAACTACTAATACGTGCACATCACTCACCTACAATTAGTGGATCAATCAATTACAAATATACAAGCACACAGCAATGTATTAGGATGCGTATGCTGCCGCTGAAATGGAAAAGCTCTTGTGAAAACTGTGATAAGGCACCAATAAACAAAGTAAGAAAAATAATAAGAAAAAAATTATAATATGTGCATTGCTGCTGCAATCACATAATTACAGTGCTCAATATGCCATTTGAAATCTCTCAATTTGTACTTTCATAAAATATAATAAACATTTTTTACTTTTGTGACCATAAGCCCAGATATAGGTGGTGGGTCACGTATGTGTATTACAGGGATTTACATGTATTCTACACTAATTAATTTAAATGGTTCTACAGTATACATGCATGAAAATCTATGTTTCAAAATGTTGGATTTTATTTATTCATCTTCTGAATCCAAAACTATAAAGCACTTCATTGTAAGAAAAAATATGACCTTTTCAGTGGCCAAAATACCAACATAGTGTCAGCATGGAAGATCCTGGAGCTCCCTCTTCTGGCGCGAACAGGATCAGGCGCTCAGAGTCCCCTGTCCACTGACATCACCGCTCCCCACACTCCTCTCATCAGCTGCAACCAGATCCACCTGTGTTCCATCTGCTGTCTATTTAAACCACACCAGCTGATAAGAGGGTTGTGGGTTATTGTGCTGTGTACTGTGTATTTGCCATCACGCTTATTTGAAACAACAACTGTTATATTGATCACTTTTATTCAACCATTTATGTCGACATCCTTAAAGAAACAACTTTTAGGTAGACTGCTCCTTTTGTATCCTGTGTTATGTGAGTGGGTTGTTGTAAAGGACTGCTTTCCTCCTAGTATTGGAGTTCATGGCCGTCAGCTTGCCACACTTTTCTTTGATTGTTACCTCTGGGTCTGTATTCATGCTGAACACCCAGTAAATTCATATTAAGCATTCATTCTGCTTGTGACTCCTCATTTCTCCACCGAAAGGGTGACACATAGTGCCAGGCGGACTTCAACCCCTTTAGCCCTAGAAGGATTAAGCTGACAGTCTGCACTTCAACCTACTTGTCATTCTACCCTTTCAGACTCAAGTGCTAGTGTACAAAACCAAAATAACTAAAACATTGTATCTGTCCAATTAATTATGGTGTTCACTGTACAATTGATGGCATCAGCATGTCAAATTTAAATCTGAGACATTTATAGAATTGCGTTGTGTCACATAACTGCACATTTTAGAGTGGCCTTTTATCATCCCCAACACCTATGTAATGATTTTGGTGATTCATCTTGATTCATCTGTCATATGGATGGATTATCTTGGACAAATTCTCAGTAGCAGAGAGTAATGTGTGAACACAATTTGAGATTGACAAATGTCATGAAAAAAGGGACCAACACTTTACATATTTACAGTATGTGTCTCATCATTAATGTATCTGTATAAAGATAAGCAGTGAAATCCTTACCATTTTGGGGAACTTATTAGCCTTGTTGTGTTATTAGAGCATTGAACACATGGGCCGCCAGATGGCTCAGTGGATAGAGAGTCAGAATTTTAGTCAGACGATTTCCGGTTTGATTCCAACTGGGTCAAATGCCATTGTGTCCTTGAGCAAATCACTTTACCCTAAGTTGCTCCAGGTGATGTCCACGTACTTACTGTAAGTCACTCTGGATAAGTAAATGTATAATGTAAAGACACTGTCAGTGTTGGGAAAAAGAAAGGTGACTGTCGAAAAGAGTAACAACAGATGAACAGGGAGGAGAGAGTTAAAGTAAAAAGCCCTGTCAGTGCTGTTCTACCAGTCTTTTAAATAAACCACATAAAAAATGTAATGAATAAATAATTACCTGCACTTACCTGTTGTTTTTGCTAGCACCGACTACTGAAATACTGTATTGAGGAAACATTTGCCTACACTAATAGGACTGGATGTGGTTGTCTTTTAAGGTAGCACATGCACTGCACTCAATAAGGCCCTTAGTACTGTAGCTAACTTGGTAAGAACATGGCCTATGGCTGTGTGTTTACAGTTATAATAATAATAATAATAATTTGTTCAGCTTATATAGCGCTTTTCAAGAACCCAAAGCACTTTACACAGTAAGGGGGAAAGCCCACCTCATCCACCACCAGTTCAAGCATGCTACAGTTTAAATTGTTTTTAATCAATGAAATGTCTATTGTTTGTCCAAATGCACATCAACTTTACCATTCTATGTTGCTACAAAAGGTTTATGACTGCCGTATTCTATTAATGTTAATCCTGTGTTTCACCTCTCCCTTCTCAGGCCAGTGATGGCAGGCCCTTTCCATGAGGCCAGGGTGCTGGAGACCCCCCCTCCACCGTTGGAGTTTGGGGGTGACCAGGCCTACTCCGTGAGGTCAATCCTGGATTCGAGCTGGAGGAGGGGCGGCCTCCAGTACCTTGTGGATTGAGAGGGGTATGGCCCTGAGGAGCAGTTCTGGGTTCTGGGATAGGATGTGTTGGACCCCTCACTCCTGAGCGACTTCCACCTGCGGCAGCCGGATCGTACAGCGCCGTGGCCTTTGGGGAGACTGCCTTATTCTGCTACATTTTATAAATATATTCAACTGTGAAATTTGAAACTGCCAAAAACTGTGTATTAATTAGTAAAAAATAAAATGAAAATGTGTGTTTTATTAGTGATTGGAATGTGTTTGAATCTTTAGTTAGAGCAAATAAAGTTGAGAACTCTGAATAGGTCTAGCTCTAAAAAGCTGTAATAGGTTATGTTTTACCAAGTCCTGGTAAGGTGACAATATTGACATTAATGTAGCAGGCTTCTCTTTACATCTCTGTGATTAGATGGCAGACCACCAAGGCAAAAGGCCAAGGGGTGTGTATTTTCCTAAATAACAGCTGGTGCACAATTATTAATGTTTGGGAATTCTCAAGATTTAGGTCACCTGAGCTAAAAAAAAATCTTAGAATGCTGCCGACCATATAACCAGCCAAGAGTTCCCAAAAAAGATTTTCTGGTTTTCTTTTGCTGTATACCTCACTGAAAAATAACACTGGCAATAAGACTGCAATTAGAGCACTGGACATTGCATTCCAACACTTTAATGCAGGGAAACATAATCAGTTTCATTATTGTTACTAATTAATGTTTGTTTACCAAACACTGGATCACATTTACTTGATATACTGTAGGGCCTTGCATTCCCTTGGGTAAATCTGACAGAACTCAGGCAATCGCTTAATTTCTGTAACCTAACATGGACCATATAATGATGTGAACGCACTGTATTTGTTATTAGCATTGAGACAACATCACAGTGAGCAAACATTAGCATAAAGCTACAAAATATAGCCCTTGAATGCAGTTCAGCTGCCACAGCCTGATGAGGCACACCTGACTAAGAAACCTACAATGCTGAGTCTATTAATTAGGATGCAATGGTTGCTTGAGTCAAAAGCTGTAGGAATATTGAGAGAAAAATGAGAAGAGTTTTTATCAAATGATCCTCACTGCGACAGAAAGCCATCCCTCCTGATTTGAAAGGCCTACGGTGCTGCTTAAAAGTATGTGAACCCCTTTTGTTGTATTATTTATGCGGCTCTTGGTGTTATTTCTGGAAGGGTGTCCATTTTTAGGCTGAGTTGCTGTCATTTTAAATGCTCTCCATTTGTAAATGATTTGCCTCACAGTGGACTGATGGCATTCAAATCTTTTAGAGATGGTTTTATAGCTTTCCCCAGACAGATGTCCTCTCCCTGTGATTTAGCACACTGTTTAGTGCTAAATCATAATTATAAAACTACATCAAGTTATAATTACACAACATAGTGTTAAATTTATAGTTTACCACCACACAGTGTTATGATAGGTTTACAATGTGACCCCTTACATTTTTCCAGAGGTGTATATTATAATCAGGAATAGATTTTAGAGCTGTTTTCTTGAACCAAGTTTCTGAGATTACTAAAACATTGGGTTTGAACATATTATTTTCACCGTAAATCAGTTACATAATATAGTAATTATTAACAAAATCAAAGATTATTTATGTCATATACAATAATACTTTAGATATTAGAAAATTATAAGGTTTTGCTTCCTCTATGTTGTTCTGTTCTTGAGGTACCTCAAGATCTGGGATTTATAGCAAACATACACTATATATCTGCCCATATTCAATGATAAACAAGAGTTGTCTAGCTCGTACAATAGTGTAAACTTACTTTGGTACTTTTTTCTTTTTCAATTGTTGAAAATATGTCACAATAAAAAGTATAAATATAAAAGTATAAAATATAAAAGATCCCATGTAAATCCACAAAAGATTGTATTCCTCAAGTGCAATAATACTATTTAAATTCCTATGTATAAATCTGTTGTGCAGGTTTTCCTTCGTACTGAGTTTCTTTGATTTATTTAACCTGGTAGGCATATTTGAGAACAACTTTTCATTTGCAATGGTAACTTTGCCAAGAAAATTGCAAGTTGCAAGAAAAATAAAGTTATCATCATTTAAGACACAGTACAAAAAATAGTGCAGGACGAATAAGAAGTGGTAACCAATCAGATTGTGAGAATCTCAGAGGATTTGCAGGACATCAAAACCATACAGAACTGACCTAATACACTCACCTAAAGGAAATATTAGGAATACCACACTAATACTGTGTTTGACCCCCTTTCGCCTTCAGAACTGCCTTAATTCTACGTGGAATTGATTCAACAAGGTGCTGAAAGCATTCTTTAGAAATGTTGGCCCATATTGATAGGATAGCATCTTGCAATTGATGGAGATTTGTGGGATGCACATCCAGGGCACGAAGCCCCCGTCTCACCACATCCCAAAGATGTTCTATTGGGTTGAGTTTTGGTGACTGTGGGAGCCATTTTAGTACAGTGAAATTATTGTCATGTTCAGGAAACCAATTTGAAATGATTTGAGCTTTGTGATATGGTGCATTATCCTGCTGCAAGTAGCCTTTAGAGGATGGGTACATGGTGGCCATAAAGGGATGGACAGGGTCAGAAACAATGCTCAGGTAGGGAGTGGCATTTAAACAATGCCCAATTAACACTAAGGGGCCTAAAGTGTGACAAGAAAACATCCCCCACACCATTACACCACCACCAGACCAGGCAACAATTTTCCAGTCTTCACCTGTCCAATTTTGGTGAGCTCTAGCAAATTGTAGCCTCTTTTTCCTATTTGTAGTGGAGATGAGTGGTACCCGGTGGGGTCTTCTGCTGTTGTAGCCCATCCGCCTCAAGGTTGTGCATGTTGTGGCTCTACAAATGCTTTGCTGCATACCTCGGTTGTAACGAGTGGTTATTTCAGTCAAAGTTGCTCTTCTATCAGCTTGAAGCAGTCGGCCCATTCTCCTCTGACCTCTAGCATCAACAAGGCATTTTCACCCACAGTAACTGAGCAGATTATGAAATACTCCGACCGGCCCGTCTTGCACCAACCACCATGCCATGCTCAAAATTGCTTAAATCACCTTTCTTTCCCATTCTTACATTCAGTTTGGAGTTCAGGAGATTTTCTTGACCAGGACCACACCCCTAAATGCATTGAAGCAACTGCCATGTGATTGGTTGAGTAGATAATTGCATTAATGAGAACTTGACCGGGTGTTCCTAATAATCCTTTAAGTGAGTGTATTTCTAAAATTACTGAAAAGCAAATTTTAACTCATAAAACAAAGACAACCCCAAGACACAATTTACAAGGCTTGTAGCGCCGTTGGTATAAGAGGGACTCTAATACAGTTATACAGTACAGTATGTAAAAGAAAACATGGCTAATATTCATTTTCCAATCTTCCTTATAATAACATGTATTTTGCCTGTTTGTGATAAATGGTTGTTTTTAATTATACACTACTCAAACAAATTAAGGGAACATGTAATCGTCACAGTATAACACCAATGCAATTACACTGTCCAGTTAGGAGACATAAGCATTGTTGTAGTGAAAATGAAAGTGACAACAGGTGCACTGGAGAGGAAACAGCAAGACAACCCCCAAAAGGGAATGGTTTTGCACGTGGTGGCCACAGACATCGCAAGACTGTTTGCTCTGTCTCCCAGTACAGACTCAAGAGCATGGAGGATTTACCAGGAGATGGGCCGTTACACGAGGAGACCTGGACAGGGCCGTAGAAGGGCATCAAACCAGCAGCAGGACCAATATCTGCTCCTTTGTGCGAGAAGGAACAGGAGAAGCACTGCCAGAGCCCTACAACATTACTTCCAGCGGGCTAGTAGTGTGCATGTTTCTGACATGTTTCTGAGTCCATGAGGGTGGCATGAAGGCCTGACCATGCAGCTTATTTGCTAATCGCCAGAGAACACCAGATTTGTCAGGTCCGCCTTTAGTGCCCTGTTCTCTTCCAAGATGAGAGCAGGTTCACAGTGAACACGTGACACTGTGAAAGAGTCTGGAGACACCAAAGGTGGAAAGTAACTAATTACAATTACTCATGTTAGTGTAATTGAGTCGTTTATTTCTGTACATTTTTTAAATCTGTAATTTTACTTTTACTTAATTATGTTTTGTTTAAAGTATAGTATTTTGTTACATTTTCAATCACATCCATTACTGAGTAAACGAAAAGTGCAAGAAAACATTTGCGAACACTTTGGCTTCAAGTTCAAGAGAACATCAGCTTTATCATGCAGTGTAAGCTGTGAAAAAATGTTGTATTGAGTTACTGCTAATGCAAACGGAACATTTCCTGCTGCTGCAGCTTCACATTAAAAGTATTTCAGCGGTGAAACACAAGTTGAAGTAATCACAGGAGATTAGCCCTGACCGCTCTCAATCATCAAAAATGTATCTACACAACAAGACAACCGTCATAGTCTAATAATAATAATAACAATCTATTAAAGTCGTTTTCACCTTAACTCTAGCATGTAGTTATGCAACTTTACTAAATAAAATCTAATACTTACTCTTCAAATCTTAGAACAGTCCACACATCTCTACAGTGAACCAAGGTTCATTTTCCAGGTAAAGAACAAAGCCAGTCTGCATCACATCCTTCATTTAATTAGGGTTTTAATTCAAATAACAATTGATAAAATGCCACACTGACTGCAGAAAAAAAAGAAGCATTGTTCTTTGTACTCATCTTAGAGGAACACACAAAGGTGGAGATGATGACAAAGACAGGTCTGTTTATAACTGAAAATGTTGTGATTTGTTTACATTTGTCATGTACAACTCCAATTCTGAAAAATTTGGGACAGTATGGAAAAAAAAAAACAGCCATTGAAATTCGATTCACCTGTTCTATATTGAAAACACATTATTGACATATTATGTGATGTTTTACTTTGTAAATTTAATTTTTATTTTTTTATATGTACACTAATTTCAAATTTGATGA
Source organism: Umbra pygmaea (assembly GCA_016801145.1). Lineage (NCBI taxonomy): Eukaryota > Metazoa > Chordata > Actinopteri > Esociformes > Umbridae > Umbra > Umbra pygmaea. Next base: position 2,436 of record JACXGM010020490.1, on the reverse strand, counting down.
CTTCAACACACCAAAAAGTTGGGACAGTCGACTGTTTACCACTGTGTAACATCACCTTTTCTTTTAGTAATACTTATTAAGCATTTGGACTCTGAAGACACCATTTGGCTCAGTTTAGCAAGCAGATTTTCACCCATTCATCCATTATGCATGTCTTCAGCTGCTCAACTGTACAGGGCCTATGTTACCTTATTTTACGCTTCATAATGCACCACATATTATCAGTCGAAGAGAGTTCAGGACTGCAGGCAGGCCATGCTAGCACCCACACATGCTAGCACCCACCATGTGCTTGTAAAACCAGGCAGAAGGTGGTTTGGCGTTGTCCTGCCATGATGTCTTCCTGATGACTTCTTCTGAGCTGGATTACCTTTGATTGACCAAAGAAGCATAGCCAAGCGCACTTACATGTGATTTTACGCATGGAACATGCCACACGCTGGCTCAAAGCCTTTTAAGCTTGTATTTCATGCTTCTAACACAGCAACTTTGATGACAAAATGAAGAAGCAGGTATAATGGGCAAACATATGGATTTGAGCGACTCTAACAAGGGACAAATTGTGATGGCTAGAGGACTGGGTCAGAGCATCTTCCAAAACTGCAACTTTTGTGGGGTGTTCCAGGTCTGCGGTGGTCAGTACCTATCAAAAGTGGAAGATGAAGCGTTGAACCGGCGACTTGGACATGGGTGGCCAAGGTTCATTGAGGCATGTGGTGAGCGACGGCTGGTCTGTGTGGTCCAACCCAAGAGACGAGCTACTGTAGCTACGAGGTGTCAGAACACGGTGCATCACAGTTTGTTGTGTATGGGTTTGCTATTTTGGTGGCAGATTAGGCATGTGTTAATAATGTTAAGGCTGATTGGTGTATTCTTACTCATCTTCTATATCTCCCCTTCATCATCTGCACTAGGTGCTCATTACTTTTATATGAGTTGAACTATTACTGTACATTCTATATATTTAGTCCAATATTAATTCCGATCCATCGAAGGCTGATCTGTAGTGCTGCGGTTCCTCTTCGTGAAGAAAAACATGCTCCTTTTCTTCATTCGTTTAAAAAAAATCTCATCCACTCAAGCACGGTTTAAAAAAATCTCTGTCCACATGAAAACGCAAAAAGGCCTGATCATGTGCTGTCAAGAGCATGACAAACCAACAGGTGACGATATAACCCTAACCGCAAAGCCATGTTGGCCAATCAGAAGCCTAAAAAAGGGTTATTACCTGTTCCAGTAGTTCTCATCCAAAACCGGCAAGGTCTGCGCATGGGTCTGCATCGTGGGAGCGTAGTGTAGTCAATAAGCAGTGACCTGAGTAGTATTGTATTCGGAAGCCTCTGTTCAGCAATTTAAAGTGATAACTGGGCATGTATCGGTATACATGTTATAAGCCCTATTAGCACAGTTATTAGCAGCATTATTTATATGTCTGCCATTGCACTGACTCATGTAAACAATGGAGATAGTGGCGCACAATCTGAAGTTAAACAGAGAACAGCACGCACTCGGACGTCACGTGCAAAAATCTTCCGTTTCACCGTCCACACGACAACACTGTAACCGGAGTATATAAAAACTTTACCCTGGCCTGATTTTTCAAAAAAGCTTGGTTTCAGTGACCTGATACAGCGTTTTCGTGTGGACAAACGGCATAACAGCATAGAAAAAACGGTGGTTTTAAAAATACCCGTGTTCGTGTGGACGGGGCCTAAGTGTTGGTATTGGCCTGTTATGTCTCGTCTCCATTAAAAAGCCACCTAGGCGGTTCTAGGTAAGCTTTAAACCAGGTGTGGGGGGTTTGTGTCCCCCCACTGCCTTCAAATTGAATAGGGCTACGTTTGCTTCACGGGAATATGAGACGATTGTACATTGTCAGCCGATTACGCGTTTTTTTATAGTTTTGCGACAGAGGATGTACTGCTTTGAGGCATTGATTATTTGATATTGAAAAATAGACTGATGGCATGTTATTAGCTATCTTGTTAAGCAATATGGATAAAATAGACACGAAGGAACAAAAAAAGTGTAATGCAAGTGGATAACCAGTCCATCAGAGCATCAAAAGGAACGGCCTAGAGAGGTAATTTTGTTATATCAGAGACGATAACCTGTGTTTATATTCAGTTAGCCATTAGGTTTGCTACCTAGCTGCCTATCTGTGTACATTTTATCTTTTCGTGAGGAATATTTTACCCCATGCACAGCAAAATCACCAGTGTTAAATCAACTCTGAGAGTAGGGGTGCAACGGATCAAAAAACTCACGGATCGGATCGTTTTTCGGATCAGAGTCACGGATCGGATCATTTTTCGGATCAGCAAAATAAAAAAATATAAAATAATTGGAATTTGGGTTAGTTGATTTAATTTTTATTTTATTTAACCTTTACTTAACCAGGTAAGTTGACTAAAAACAATTTCTTATTTACAGCAA